>JAOPUL010000839.1:27836744-27850980 GCA_027564515.1 Octopus rubescens | reverse complement strand
AGCCATTTTTCATACTTTCTAGGGGTAAGCAAATAGGAAATAACAGTTGCTACCCAAGGACAAAAATCGTGTTACACAATATAATCAAAATAATACTGGTTAGTATAGTTCCAAAATTTTAAACTGAGCTTATTATTACATAAAAGAGAATGACAATTTTTTAAGAATACAAACCTTGTTAATCATATCTAGAGTACATTCAAATACAGCATCAAATATTTGAGGAATTTCTTCTGTTATATGACTCTACAAAATATTTAAATCAAAATACATTTATTAATAATAAAAAGTTTAGCTTATATAAATACGAGTTATTAGATTGTTTACTTTTAATTAACTAAACGAGATATCTACTAATGCTTTTGCAGAGAAGGAATATCATCTATGGAAATATTTACAAAGTTTAAGATTGATAAGCATTCACTTTCAAAGTAGATCAGTTGTTCAGTTCATATATTCTTTATTGAAACTGATTCCAATCTCTCTATTAGAATTTGCAGAATCTTATGAGATGTGGCCCTATAAACAAGCAAATTCATAATAATTAAATAGTCTAAAGTGAAGCACAAATTCAAGTGTATAGACTGCTTAAAGATCCTATTAACTAAACTCCAGAGTTTTCATGCAATTACATATCAATATGTATAATTATCAATTATTTTAATTTTCTTTCCGTAGAAAAGACCCAACAAATTGCTCTTACAATCAATGCAGTTGTGTAAGGTCATGTGATACGAAGGGAGATAACTACAATTTCTGCAGAGAGAGAGAGAGTAAATGCCACTAAGTATTATGGACTTAGAAATTTCTGGTTTGTTACCCAGGTGCACCTTTAGGCTACCAGAGTGGGTTGGACTCCAACCCATGGTGAAGGCAACTCAACCAGGAGATGAAAACTAAAAAAAATGCCTGAGTTTATGGCAAACATTTGCACCAACTTTCTGCTACCAACATTCCTAGAAAATGTGACTGGGTAGTCTAACAGTCAGGCTCTGGGAACCTCATACATCAAGATCAACAGGAGCATCTATTACATATTACACACATATACATAGAGAAGGTGGTAATCAGGCTTGTGTTTTAGAATTAAAAGGGAAATAAATGAAGATAATTCAGTGCCTCACAGAAATGACAAAATGAAAAATTTAAAGAAGTGTAGATCCAAAAACATAGGCATCACAGAGATACCAAAATGAAACTACAGAAGAAAGAAATTTACTAAAGAAGTTTTAGTAAATGCCTCTATCTGTATTTAAAAATAAATGTAGTTTTATGTATTTTAACTTATAATCTTATAATCAATTTTGATACATCATAATAAGATCTTTATCTTATATGCTTTACATGTACAACAGCACAAACGGTTGTACAAGAATATACAATAAAAGAAAAATATTTACCGCTAAAGTGTTAACTATAGTGGCCATAGTACTAAGAACTTCTGGTTCTCGAGCAGCAGGTACATTTCTCTGGTAGTCTAACAGCACAGCATCCAGCAATGGGGGAATAAAGTTGCCAGCAACCTAACATTTCAAAGAAGGAAGATTTGAAAATTTGAGTAAACATTTTAAAAGAAATCTTTTTCATTGGATCAAAAAATTAACTTAGTACAATTGATTTAAATCTTAATTAAAAAAAAAATTAAATCTTAAATTTAAAAAAATTATATCTAAAAATGAAATTTCCAAGAAAGATATTGAAGTCACAACTCCAAACTATTATCACACTTGCACGATTGAAGCCTATGTCAGCTTATAGTTGACATACGCTTCAATTCAGTTTTCAAAACAATCAAAAAGTAACTTTTTCATTTGTTGGATTACTAAACAAATGTTTGGAGTATAAGATTTCAGTGAAACTTTTGATTTAGATATAAACATTTTTATCAGGAACATTACTATCAAAGGGCATCTTCTATGAAATATGAAACAAAGACAATGGCTTGGTGCTCATGATTCTGAGTTCCAATGTTGCCAGTAGCTGTGAAATAGCTTATGGGATACAGGTTCAAATTTGTTGCAGGGGTTTTGTTGTCTTTCTGAGCAGAAAACTGTATTAAGTGTGTGCCTGTCAAGAACAGATTCAAGAACTTCAAAGTTACTTGTAATAAACTAATGTCTTGTCTGAAGTTGATTTGACTTTCATCTACTTATATTTTGTAAACCAGACTTAAACATCAGCCCTATGGTTAATGAAATTTGAGAAAGATAAGAGTGTTAATTCAAGTAACTGCATAGAACCTCCTTTGTTGGCTCATTTTAAAATGGTAATGTGTTCCCTTGGTATCCTACATCATGAAAAGATGTGGCATCTTTTCTAACCATTGAGAAAGGTAACTTGTCAAGGAAGTTGGACTCTGAACAAACAGAATAATATACATAAAGGACCCAACAAGCTACAGTGGAAGCAACCTACTTTCCAGAGCAGTAACTGAATAAACACTAATACAGGGAAGAGAGGACAACAATAGAAACTCTCTAGTGTCAGTAGCATCATAAAATACACTCATTCTATACTGTAAAATGGCAATAGATAAGAGATTCCTCTAACTTCTCTAATGCTGATGGCATGATCAAATCCACCCAGTTCATGTTGTGAAGTAGTTTATGGCAGGAACAGCAACCGGCTATGGCAAAAAAATAAATATGACAAACATAGCAAAAAAGATGGGCAGTTTTCTCTTGCTGTGTGGGCCAGATGGCAAAGAACTACAACAGGTGGTGAAATACTGAGACCAACAGATGCTAACTTGAGAAGGCAGATGTAAAACAATAATGATTTGGCTGGTAATTCTATATAGCAGGTCTGCAACCTCATAGACCTTCATGAAGGTGAAGGCAACAAAAGATTGTAGGTCACATCAAATCACCCAGCTGCATGTCACTATTCTACAGGTCAGATTGTTAAGAGTTAACCTTTATCCACAAAATGACAACCTGAGATGCATAAAGATTAAATTTTCATAGGTTTCATATATATTTTATCATATCTCTATGGTTGCTAAGGTAAGTTCCACTGGACCATGTGTGCTATTTAGAATTTGCAGGTGACTTCCTATAGTTCAATCAGCTACTTAAACCCTTTAACATATAGAGTGCTCTGTCAAGTGTAAAGTTATTTATTCACATTGTTTTGAATTAATCATGTTCATTCTTTTTGTTTACATGTAGTCTTGAAATTTTGCCAGTAAGTGTTTAAATTCCAATGAGTTACAATTATGTATTTTCAATAAAATTGAGGATATGTATTCATGCTGTATTGTTTGACCATGTCACCATAATATTCTGATGGCATGCTGATGATCTCCATCACTTTTGCAATCCAAATCCAGAAATACCTATTCCTGATTCAGCCAAAGACTAGTCACTGTTATTTTTTTTTTCTACAGTTTTTTTTAAAGTCTCCGAGTGTAAGTCTTTCCAAGCTGGAAGCGCTACTTGCTAAATTAATACAAGGTGGTATCAAAAAGTTCCTGGACTAGTTCTGTAGTGCGCCAACAGATGGTAGTACACGGTTGCATGCACAGAGAGAGCTAGCAGTGACCTTCATGAGGCAGTGTGCCAAGTGACATCACAAGTTGTTAAGTTTTTGTGATCACAAGTATTTTGTAGTCTGAACAGAAAAAAACATCGCGTTGAGATCTCAGAAAGAACATCTGTCAAGATCTCCATCAGCATGCCACTGATGACTGATCTTTCATGTCAAGGATCATCACCGGTGACAAGAGTTGGGTCTACAGGTATGACCCTGAGACAAAGCAGCAGTTGTCACAATGGAAGAGGCCTTCATCTCCACGACCGCTCAATTAAGAGAATGCTCATCGTTTTCTTCGACATCTGCACTATTGTGCATTGAGAATGGGTGAGTTTCTTGCCAAAAACAACATGGTATCGCTTCCGCACCTGCCCTATTCGCCAGATTTAGCACCTGCAGACTTCCATCTCTTCCGCAAGATGAAAATGCAGCTTAAAGGTCACCGTTTTAACACTGTTGTCAAGATCCAGAGCGAATCATAGAAGGTCTTCGACTTGCTTACAGAAAACAACTTCCAGGCCAGATTTCAAAAGTGGCAGGAACGCTGGGACCGGTGTATTGTTGCGCAAGGTGACTATTTCGAAGGAGATGATGTTAAAACTTAAGTTTTTTTTATTAAACATAACTAGTTTGGGAACTGTTTGATACCAACTCATATCGTTAATTAAAAACAAAAATCAAGCTCCACTTCAAACATTGAAACAAACATGTTGTTGAACATTTCACAGTATTTCCAATCACATTTAGGCAGAAATGGCTTTGACATTACTTTGAAGCTACAAAATTCCAATGACATAATTGTTTATTTTTAGAATGATATTGTAGGGTAGGTGCAAGAGGCTGGATCTGGCAGGTTTGAGCATATGGGTAGAATATTTGAGCTGGATATGGCTGCTTTAAATGCTAGAGTTAAATGATATAGATTTGCTAGGCTGTATAGCTGACCAAGGAACAAAAGGACAGCATACCCAACAACAACAACAGCTGTGTGTGTTAAAATATAGCAAACAATTTCATAAATCAAATAATAATTTCTTTTGAAAAGGAAAAAGAAAAAAAAATTCCTATTTACAGCAAAGTAGGTTGCAGTTAGAAGTAAACATATTTACCATTTGTGGATCTGCAGATCGACTGACCCAACCAGAAATTAGCTTGAGGGTCTCTTTCTTTACTGTTCGCATACTTCTGATGAGAGGTTGTTTCGTAACACTCTCTCCATTGGTAGCGATTGCACTGCTAATATTTTCACTCATCACTTTGTAAACGTTAAGCATGTCCAAATAAATTCGTCCAAGCTGAAAGTAAATTTTAATTCAATCTCTTAATAACAGAGTTCAGTGACCTAATTTCAAAACAGAAGCTTTTTCTTAAAATTTATCACATCTGTAACTGGTACACAAAAGACAGAAGAAAATAAATCTTATAACTATTTTTGAAGTCTTTATAAACATAACAAAATTCAATATATGAATATAGCTGTGTAAGTATAGAGTTTGCTTCATAAATATGTGGTTTCAGGCTCTATCCCACTGCATGGCATCTTGAGCAAGTGTCGTCTACTATATAGGCTTGGCTTGACCAATGGCTTGTAAGTGGAATTGGTAAACAGAACTGTATAGAAGCACATTGTGTGAAGGGGGTATAGAGAAGCACATTGTGTGAAGGGGGTATAGAGAAGCACATTGTGTGCATGACAAACCTGGAGTGAAATGGTGATGATGTTGCCTATAAATACTTTGTGTATCCCTAATTCTTGAGAGGAAAAATGAAAAATAAAATCCCTTACTTGGGAAAAACAGGTAAGAGTTCGTGACAAGAAGAGTTTCCAGTCGTATAAACAAAAACAAGATGTGAACAATGTAATAAAATCCATGTAACTGCTAGTTTTATGTTGGAACTTATAATGGTGTAATGGACACAGAAAGTAGATGTTTGCAGTGTATTCCAGAAGTTTTGAGACTTTTTTTTTAGGAGAGGCAGTTATAACTGTCCTAGATTATTGTAATTTTAGTCTAGCATTACTATACATTTAATAAGCTGACCTGCCAACTTTTGTTATTCCAGATTGAAGTAGACGGCTGTAACAGCATTTTGAACACACCCTACTAAAACACTGCTTGTCACAGCTGACTTGCTTGCAGAATGCAGCCAGGACGTTTGGAAGCTCACTATTCAATAAAGTTTTGTGATAAATGCTACTGAAAATTATGAAATGCTCCAGACTGAATATGGGTGGTCCAGAGGTTCAAAGATGGTAGAGAGGAGGCAAGAGACGATGAGAGGTGTAAAAGGGAGAGGGACGTTGGAGCAGGTTGAGAAAATTTGCAATTTTCTGGATGAAGACCATCATGTATCTATAAAGACAAATAAGTTTGGAGTTGATGTAGTAGTAATTGTACACTGAATTATTCATGAAGATCTGAACATGTGCAAAGTCTGTTCCCAGGGTGCTCAGTGATGAGCATTCGGGTAACCAACTACTTGATAGAGATGGACATCAATACTGTCCCTCACCCTCCCTACAGTCCAGACCTTGCCCCTTGTGACTTTTGGTTGTTCCCCAAGCTGAAGGAGAACCTCAGGGGCAGCCATCTTGAAGATGAAGGTGGTTGTGACAAGGGTCCTAGACACCTTCACTTTGGAGGAGTTCCACGAAGCCTTCACAAAGTGGCTGGATCGCTACAAGTACATTGAAGTCAGAGGATCCTACTTTGCATGAGATTAGAGTTTTGTACTTCTTTGAAATTAATAAATGTCTCTCCTGAAAAGGTCTGAAAACTTCTGGAATGCACTCTGTATATAAATTAAACTACTATACCAACCTGTAACACATATGGATGCCCTAAAGCCTTACATGCTCGAACATTTGTTTTTAAAATATTACTAAGTTGTTTCACAGCATCAGGATCCTTTAGAACTTCTACATTCTAAAAGAGAAAAAAGTAACTATGTAAAATTTTACTTCATTTGATATTAATTTCAAAACAAAAATGTTAAAAATGTTTCTAAATAATGCATTGACAAATGTTACTGAACAGCTTACATAATGTTCAACAAACTGCAAATTCTTTAAATGGAATTACAAGAAATTCATGTTCAGCAATTTTTAAAATTAATCCTGTGAATTATATCAGTTTTCAGTGACAGTAGGAAGTATTTACCTGTGTAGCCTGGTTGATTATACCATCCCATACTTGATTGGGTAACAACATATACCTTTCTATCAAATGATCCTGGGGAACTTGGTCTATTTGTGCACTAATCATTAATCCAACAGCTTCATAAAATGTATGAACCTAAAAAAAAATAAGATTAATATGAAAAATATTGATGACATCTTTTGAGCTATATATTGGTTTCAAATTTTGGCACAAGGACAGCAATTTCAGGGAAGAGGATAAGTCGATAACATCGACCCCCAGTACTCAACTGGTACTTAATTTTATCAAATTAGGATGAAAGGCAAAGTCAACCTCGGCGGAATTTGAACTCAGAACGTAAAGACAGACAAAATACCGTTAAGTATTTTGCCTGGCACAGTAACGATTCTACCAGCTCACTGCCTTATCTTGCTAAATATATTATTAGCCATATACCCTTAATGTATGCTTGAAATATCCCCTGCACTATCTGCCCTATTTACTTGGCAGCAAAACATATGAGAAGTGAGAGAACAATGACTGAATGTCAAATTGTATGACAAAATAAAGATATGTAAATAAAAAGATTTACAGAGTTCAGATCAACTCATCTCAAAGTTAGATATTTTAAATTAGTACAGATACATTATATAGTAAAGATATTCATATTAAATTAGTAAAAACCATTACATCTTGTACTGATACAATAGAAAACAGAAGTAGTATTGAGTGTGACCCAAAAAGATTACATATCTATGCACAATATGTAATGAGAATAAAAATTTTAGCCAAAATACTTCAACAGCAAGCCATCCATCCATACAAGCATGGACAAAAATGAATGCTAAAGTACAACAAAAAACAACTATTAGCAATAAGATTAACAGCAATTTGTAAACTCTTAATTTAGGATTGTGAATTTAAGCATTTCAAGTAATACAAATTAGTGATGTGATTTATTACAATATTTCATTTACATGTGTGCATGTGTGTGGTTCCACGTAAAAAAAAGCAGCCAGTACACTCTGTAAAGTGGTTGATATTAGGAAGGGCATGCAGCTGTAGAAACCAAGCCAAAACAGACTATGGAACCTGGTGCGGCTCCTGTCAAACCATCCAACCCATGCCAGCATGGAAAACGGACAGTAAATGATGATGATGATCATCATCATCATCTCTGTTGTTCAACCAACTGAATTTCTTGCTTCTGAATTAAAGTTTAAGTGGCTGAGCACTCAACAAATGTGTCCCCTAAGCATGATTCCCAGGCAGAATCAGTGTGACATAGTGTGTGTAACAAGGCTGTACCTTTTGAATTACATGTACAATCTACCTGACAGGCTATTATAAAGTTTTTGTCTTTCTAATTTCACTCACAAATTATGTGTCAACTCGAGTTTATAGAAAATGACATCTGCCCAAGATGCCATAGTGGGATTAACCCCAGGACTTTGTGATTGTGAAGCAAACTTCTTAACCATTTGCTATACTCTCTCATATATGCATTAAAAATATACTGACACTATCCAAAACGTGTAATTACCTGCTGAGGCTGAAGATCACAAATTATAGTATTGATAGTGGCTAAGATTTCCTCAATAAATGGCATAACTTCCCCAACTTGAACTTGAACAAAATGGCGGCGACATTTTTGAGCTATCTTAATAAATGTATCACAAGCCATATCCTGTACACCATCATGTGTTTCTAGAAAGAGAAATGATTACACTTGTAAAAATTATGAAATGATACTTTCTTACATAGACATAACAACACCCAGAAAAATACTATTGCAATTAATATTTTAATAACTAAATCAAAAGTTTAAATTTTGAAAGTAAAAACATTTCAGCCAATGCAATTTTGCTAACTATGGACCAGAAAAAATTACCAATTGTATTCTGTTTTCAACAATAACAACATATGAAATTTCCTATCTTTAAATAGAAATATTATTACCCAAATTAAATTTTTTTACACTATTTAATAAAAAAAAAAACAAAAAGGAATTTAAATATAATTACCATGCATGAATTCAAACAGTTTATTAACTACTGTTTTTAAAAATTTCCAGTGTGCTCGAAGAAATCGTGGGTACTGTCCAACAACATACATGATATTCGATGCGATAATGGCTTTATTGTCTTTGCCTCGTTTTTGCTCACACAAGCCCAAGAGATCCTACAGCCACAAGAACAGGAGTCAGATAATTGCAAACTAAATACATAAATATAACAATCTTTAGAAAAACAATTATAAATAACAAAGACTAACCTTGATTACAGTAACCAAAAACCGTTTCTCGTCATCCTCATACATAGCACCACTAATTGAACCAATAGCCCAACAAAGCTGTAATAAAAAAAAAAAAGCAATATTTATTTAATTATTCATAAATATACACAACAGAATAAGTAGAGAAAGACTATGGAGAGGGGGGGGAGAGTATTATGCACAGAAGACAAATCTTATACAGAAATATAAGAAATATATTCAGATATGAATTAGAAGCAGCATGTGTTAAAACACCTGAAAGTCATAGTTAGGTGTTTTATGACTTTCAGGTGTTTTAACAACCAGTGCTTTGAGGGAGCCATCCCCACTGAGCCTACCAGCAAACAAGCAAAGCACATACATTGAGTATGTGTGGTCGATAATGTTTATAAGAAATATAATCTTCAATTAAGGTTCTATTCATCATCATCATCCTTTAACATTCCATCAATCAAAACATCATATCAAGTTACTAACCGTATTTAAATTTTTCCATGACCATTCTGAGCCATTTACTTGATTGTGAAGTTTATCAGTCATTATATTCTCTGTATCCACATAATCTAAATGAGTGAGGTAAACTGAAAAACAAAAATCATATTAATAGCATAGAAAAATTAAAAGTGCACTGCATCTATCTATATATCACCATCATCTTATATTCGCTTTCCATGCTAACATGGAATGGTGCATACACACACACGAAATTGTTGAAACAAAAATTATATTGTGAGATGTTACCTCAGAAGGGAAAGAAAGGCAAAGTTAACAGGCATAAGGGGTGTGACCAGATTGGAACTAAATATCACAAGGCACTTTTATTTGAACAACCAATTTTGGCATCCCTTACCTCTATACAGACACACAAACTTTACACACACACACATTGTAGCAAAAATTACAATTAGTAACTGGTTTTGAAATGATAAAAATATGTGATTAATCTTTAAACGAATATATTTGTAGTGGGAATGTTCAGCAGTCACATCAATACACCAGATGTTATGATTCGCTAGAATATACCCACGTGATCAACAAAATCTGACCAATCACAACTTCACGGGGAATTGGCTCCAGCAATGATTTCATTGTTTGGTGCACTTCCTTCTGAGCCTATCAGTATAAATTCGGTGCACCTTGACTACTTGACAGAGAGATTTGGAATGCAGCAGAGAGAACATTGAGAGACAGCAGAGATTGAGACAACAGATGGACGGCGAACAGACACAGACAACTGCTGACAACAACTGCAATGAACAATCGCCGACAACAACACAACGACCAGCAGCTAACTTTTTGACTACTATTACAATTGCACCAAGAACAATAACATTCAAACGCTCTCGACATTTTGTTGTTTGTAGTAATGACAGTATTTGTTTTTTTGTGTATAAAAAAAATAAAAGTTTTGTTGGTCAAAAATTGTAACCTTCTCCAGTGTTCTTTTATGTACATATTTAAATGTTAATTATTAATAAAATGTAAATAAAAAAAGATAACACAAAATGAAAAGGAAATATTGTTTCCATATATTGATTTATAAGACTACAAATTTGCAGTGAGAGGATAGAATTGATTGAAAAAACCCGTTACATGACTGGTATTTTACTTCAAAGATTAAAAACCTACTCATATTTAAGCCTCAGAATACTGAGTCATCATCATCCTTTAACGTCTGTTTTCCATGCTGTCATGGACTGGATGGTTTGACCGAAGCTGGCAAGCTGGGGGGGGGGGAGGAGCTGCACCATGTTTCAGTCTGGTTTGGCTTGGTTTCTATGGCTAGATGCCCTTCCTAACGCCAACCACATTACAGTGTGTGCTGGGTGCTTTTAATGTGCCACCGGCACCGGACTCTCAATGCTAGTGCTTTTGACATGGCACTACACAGGTGATTGGTAGTCAGACGGACATATGCACCAGAGACAGATGAGACAAATAGACCGGAGACAGACAGACACATAAAATTCGGGGTACACACAGACCAGGAAGAAACAACATATGTAGACCGGGAGGCAAGCGAATATGGAGCTGTTAATCAACTAGTCAACCGAACACATAGGCCAGAGACAGATGAAACATATAGACCAGGGGCAGGCGGGCACATAGACCGGGGACATACAGACAAATACAGGGTACATAAATAGATATACATAGCCCAGCGTGCCTGGACCCTCTTCGTAGAGCAGTGGAGAAACTTTTATCCAGCGAGGTAGAGTGGAAACTCGCATCTGAGGACATATCTTCACACTTCCTGCACAACATAGAGACAATTGAGAATCGTATTTTGCATCCCCTTGGCACTTTGTATTGCCAGAAAATGCTTCGCTGTCTTGACCCGGCCACTTTTAACACAAAACTCTTGATGTGGCCACCTCTTAGCAATTGAACTCTCGATGCAGCCACTTCTTAGTAAACTGAACTCTGGATGCGGCTGCTTCTTAGCAACTGAACTCTGGATGCAGACGCTTCTTAGCAACTGAACTCTCAATGTAGCCGCCTCTTAAGCAAACTGAACTCTAGATGCTGCTGCTTCTTAGCAACTGAACTCTCGATGTGGCTGCTTCTTAGCAACAGAACTCTGGATGTGGCTGCCTCTTAGCAACTGACAGGTGGCCGCCTGTCGTGTGTGTGTGTGTGTGTGTGTTTGTGTATAAGTGTGTAAGAAAGCTAAAGTGCAACTTGTAAGATAATAGACAACAGAAAGACAAGCTATACATATAAGTATCTATTAATAGAGCATCTTTTAAAGTGTAGAATTGAAAATAAGAAATTGAAATCATCTCTTGCTTGAATTATAAATTTAAACAAATATTCCAGGTATGGCTGTATTGTTAAGAATAGATGCAGGCATAGTTGTGTGTTTAAGAAGCTTGCTTCCCATCCTTGTGGTTTCGTGTTCAGTCCCACTGCATGGCACATTGGGCAAGTGTCTTCTGTAGCTTGAGTTAATCAAAGCCTTTCTTTGGAATTGTTGGGAGTATGAAAAAAGACTGTCGTGTGTGTGTGTGTGTGTAAGTGTGTATATACTCACATATATGTGTATGTGTCTTCCCTTGTCTTAATACTGTGTGATGTTTGTAAATGACTATTATTTGTTTCTAACCTTCAATAAGAAAAACATGCCTGACCATTGGAAAATTTTACCTTGCTTGGAAACAAGTGAGGGTTAGTGACAGGAAGGGCATCCAACCGTAGAATGCTGCCTTATTGAATTCTGTCTGACCCATGCATGCATGGAATAGTGGATATCAAAAAACAATGAAGATGATGATGATGATTTCAAAGCTCCCAAAGTCGTGAAAGGTTATTATAAAAATTGATACCAGTTACACCTTTTCATCCAGCTTTCTATGCTGACATAGGAATCAAGGTTCTACAAATTGATATATTTCTTCAAATTGTTGACACATATTTAACAATGTATGCTCATTTTAATGTCAACCACTCATTTGCCAAGCTGAAGCTGAAGTTGATTCTTATTTTCAAATTGACCGAAGCTAGTAATGTTAATTCACATTAAGGGTACAGCCTGTGATAAAATTTATAATTTTGACTTTTTAATCCTGTACCATTTTCTACTAAAGTGTCCAATAATGACTGTTTGCTTCAGAAATACTTAAATGTCACAGAATACTGTACCATTAGAGATATTGATTCATATTTTAGACAACTGGTTCGTAGTTTATATTTATCATGAAATCTATTAGTGAATTATAAGTTCCACTCTTGTATTAATAATCATCAAAGAGGTTTTTGTTTATATCTGTTGGAAATAATAATCAATTTGTCAGTAACTTTGTCCATTTACACATATCTGCTCCGTCATTTTCTTCCTGAACTTTCACCTTATACCATATTTTCTTTCCAATACACTCATTTATTAGCTACTAAAATTTATAGTAAAAAGTGATATTGTCCTTTTATATTCATTTTTTTTAATGATTTTCCTTCTCTCTTCTAGAAGTATACTTACTAACGGACAATTTCCTCTTCATATTATATGTTTAGTGCAATTAAAACAGTGCCAATGGTGTTAAATAACAAAAGCATTAATCACACTTTATTATTTTCAAAATTAATTGAAACAAAGGTAGAATATTTTTGCAGAAATATGAGAACAAAAGGTTAAATACCAAGATGTCTTTAATCTGGAAACATGGTCTAAATTCTTGTGATACGGTGGACTCTACTAATGGTATTTAAGGACCAGATGGTGATGTTAAACAAGGTAATGGGTTAAGTCTACCAACCAAGAGGACATACAGACACAATGCATGATTCAAATTGTAGTTATAGTAGAAGACATTTGCCTGAGGTGCTGATCTCTGGGATTGAACCCAGAACCACCATATAGCTTTCTCAGAACCATTCAAATGGCTCTGATGAGGGTGCTTGGTTTCTTACAACTGAAACAGCTGTAAGCTGATGAAAATTATTATGCAACTCCTGCTCTTTTGTCATCCATCCATCCATCCATCTGTTTTCTCTGCCTGCTATCCTGGGAGGTATCTTGGGTAGATCTTGGGTAGAGCTATCTTGGGTAGATCCCTCAAGCACCTCCTTCATAGGGTCCTATCAGGAACAACTGGCATTAGACTTTCTGGCTGTATTCCCAAGTGTGATGAACTGAGACTATGGATATTATCCACTCATCTCATTCTTGGTCTACCCATAGGTCTCCTTTGCTCAGCTTGAAGAATCTACCTTGTGATTCTTTCCTATGACATTCTAATCACATGTCTGTAGCGCCAGAGCTGTAACCTTTCAATGCAGAGAAGTAGCAGCTTGATCTGCAGAGACTCCCTGGTTTCTGAGCTATGCACTCTTTTGTTATTCTTTTATTAATTAACATTACACTCTTTACTGATCTGGTTGTTTATATAAGAGTTTGGAGTGTAGAACATTGGACAATTGACACTTCTTTGCTACCAAACCTTAGTAATACTGTGAAATATAAGTATACAGAGTTCCAATAAGAGGCTATTGGTTCTGCTAAGGCTAATCAGAATCATAATATGTGTGTGTGTGTGTGTGTGTATGTGTGTGTGTGTGTGTGTGTGTGTGTGTTAGCAGTTAGTAGTCCATAATACAGAAAAAAACACTTAATAGAAGTAAGAGAATGGTTATATTTTTATGTATATTGTTGAGCAGTATATTGCCAAGTGAAACCGACAGTAACATTCTGACAAGTCATTTGCCATAATCAGTAATATACTGCACTATGATATATATATATATATATATCGTGGCTGTGTGGTAAGAAGCTTGCTTCCCAACCACATGGT
>JAOPUL010000839.1:27814226-27826638 GCA_027564515.1 Octopus rubescens | reverse complement strand
CACGCAGTGGGATTGAACCCAGAACCATGTGGTTGGGAAGCAAGCTTCTTACCACACAGCCACGCCGCGCCTATGACTAGTATTAACATCCATGGGTATCAAAATGGTTAATGTGTCACAATTTCAAGAATAATATTTTTGCACCATACATAAAATTTTAAGTCAAAACAACAACGTAGCATACCCTTTAGCATTTAAACCGGCCATATCCGGCCCAAATATTCTACCTGTTTTATGTTCAAACCAGCTAGATCTAGCCTCTCACACCTACACTACGATATCATTCTCAAACTATACAATCACATAAGCTAAATGCATGATTAATTCAAAACAATATGAATAAATAAGCATTACATTTGAAAGAACAATTTGAATGCTGACATATACATGTTAATTAACATAGCAGCCAAACCTCACTGAAAGCCATGCTCGAATTGCTAAGACATGTATAACACAGATGGGATGGTGGTTGTTATGTATAGGGAGCTAACTAAGCAATATCCTTCAATCAAACATTAAACATAGCAGCAGAAATTATTCAGAGGATGAAAACTACTCAAAACTGTGGACATACTGTTACTATTGATTTAAAAAAGACACATTCTATTATTAACGGTTAAATAAATATCTATAATAGAAAAGATTATAACCTCTTAACTTTTGATTGTTTACAACCAAACTATCAGTTAATTTAATACCATTTACTTGTTTCAGTCATTAGACTGCAGCCATGCTGAGGCACCGTCTAATCAAAACTTTTTTTTATGACCCTATTTCACAGATTTAACCCTTTAGCATTTAAACTGGCCATATCCGGCCGAAATATTCTACATGTTTTATGTTCAAACTGGTAAGATCCAGTCTCACACACCTATGCAAAAATGTCATTCTGAAAATAAACAATCACATCATTGAAATCTGAAAGCTACAAAATAATGCATGAGTAATTCAGAATAATGTGAATGAATAAGTATTACATTTGACAGAATAATCTGAATGCTAAAGGGTTAAAGTCTATCAAAAGCATCTGAATTTTAATAGCAAAGAATTTACAATTTTTAATCAGTTAGTAAATTTTTTGTTTAATGATAAATAACTACAAACTTTTTAAACAGTAAATAGGTGTGACTGAGGTTAAGAAGCTTGCTTCCCAACCAAGTGGTCTCAGGTTCAGTCCTACCATGCAGCATCCAGGACAAGTGCCTTCTACAAGAGTCCAGGGTTGACCAAAGCCTTGTGCATGGATTTGGTAGGTATAAATTGAAAGAAACCTATCATGTACATATGTATGTGTGCATATGTGTTTGTTTGTGTGTACCCTTGTATTGACATCATGTGATGATTGTAAATGAGAATCAGTCATGCAAGAGATGTTGTTTGTTCTCAGTCTTCTATGGGAAAAGATTACTTGGAAACAGGTGGGTCTTGGTAACAGGAAGAGTATCTGGTCATAAGAAGTCTACATCAACAAATTCCATTTGACCCAATGCAAGCATGAGAAAGTGGACATTAAATAATGATGACAAAACAAGCAGTATGTATAAAAGTAATGATCAATTCATCAAATTATTATTCAGAAATATATAATAATTTGGTTTGTTATGCCAGCAAAAATAGTTAACACAGATGAATTCACAGCCTGATGGAAACACCATACCAATTGTTTTGCTTTTAGCTATTTCTTTAGCTTAACAGCAAAATGCACTACTTGCAATGACTTTATAAGCAATCTAACACCCAAACTAGACAGTAATACAATTTTTACCGAAATTAAACTACTAAAATATAATTAACAGTTATTTTAATATTTCCTAATGTAATATACTAAGGACAGTGTAGTAATGAGACAGTATCATTAAATTTGCACTAAGTTTTGATTTAACTTTATAAAAATATAAAAGTTTTCACACATAACATTACCACATCAATGTAAAGGTATTTCTTAGGGAATTTTCTTTGCTCATTGGAGGATTATTTTATACTGTTAAAAGTAGACAATAAATCAGAACTTTTTCGCCTAAATTTCATTTTTAAACTACAATTTATGGAATATTTTATTAAATGTACCATTTGGAGCCAGCTGATTAAGACAAGATTATTGAAAATACAAATCTTGGATTCTGAGTTAATGATGCTACATCAACAAATTTCAACATCAATCAATATTTATTTAAAAGATATGCAGAATTTAATATTACTTGGCCAGTAAGGTTACTTTGCACATGTTTTTATCATCATCATTAAGACATTTTATAAATAAGCTACATTTTAAGGAAACGAAACAATAATCATGTTTTAAATCAACATAATACCCCACTGCCCTGGGACCCGTGCCGCCTCTGCCGTCTGCCCCCTTTTTTTCTCTCTACATTTCTTCTTTCTGTTTGTTTGATTTTTTTTTCTTTCTTTTTCGTTTTATACTGCTGTCAATGATTAATAAATTACTTATACCAAGTTTATGGAACCAGATTACAGGCATGGCTTATAGTTGAGAAGTTTGCATTCCAACCACATGGTTTCTGGTTCAGTCCCACTGTACAGCACCTTGGACAAGTGTTTTCTATAGCCTAGACCAACCAAAGCTTTGTGAGTTCATTTGAAAGAAAACTGTTGTGTGTGTGTGACTGCACACATGCAAGCATGAGCATGTCTGTGCTTGTTTACATTTGCACTCTCCACACTACAAACAGTGTTATTGTTGTCACTTCTGGCAACAAATCATCTGATTGATTCACACCTTCAAAGACATGTGAAATAAGATATCCCTTGAAAAACAAGGAAGGGTTAGAGACAGGATGGACATCTGGTTGTAAACAATGTCCCAATAATATAATCGTTTAACTAATGCAAGCATGAGAAAAGAGATGTAAAATAAGCAAACAATTGTGTAATGTGCATATTATATATGTGCTGTTATGACTGTATTCAGTCATTCACAAATCAGTCTATGTATGAGGAAAAATCTAAATGTTAATAAAACATAACAGGATGGAGAAGTTAATAATTCAAACATAATTTCTGAACCGGATTTTTAAGCTATTTACTGTGGATATAACGTACTCCGGAATAAGATATATTTAAATAGGAATTCTTTCAAAAGAATTACAAGATAATTTCTTTACATATTTTAAATGATTTATGACAAAAATAAAAGCCCTATATGCAGTAACATGATTATACTCAAAATGTCAGCCTCCTTTGGACTTCATTCATATGACTGGTATGCCTACTGTGGCAACCCCATTTACATGAATCTTCTCTAAGATTTAAAACTTAGAATATGTGGTCTCAAAACAGAATAGTTTGATAAAAGAAGATTTGACTTCAGCATTGACCATGTCAAATGAATGTATAAAATATTTCTTGCTTATCTTACAAAAAATAATGATTTTGAAAAACATGTAAATAGCTGAAGGCATGGCTATGTAGTTAAGTTCACTTTGCAACCATACTGTTTCAGGTTCAGTCCCAATGTGCAGCACTTTGGTAAGTGTTTTCTACTACAGTTCAAGGTCAACCAATGCTTTGTGAGTGAATTTCATAATCAGAATGAAGCTTGTCATGTGAGAGAGAGAGTAAGTGCATAAATATTGATGTTCACACTTGTCACCACTTAAACAAAACCGTAATGCTGCTGGCATTGTAAAGACCCCCTTCGGTCATGATTGACCATGGGGTTGCACCTAGAAACTTCCCTTCCAAGGAACAAGTCCGGGCGAGGTTGTTTGTGGAAGACCAGCAGTTGCCCATGCATACCAGTCTCCCCTCTCCACACCACTGATGTTATCCAAGGGAAAGGCTGGTACAGCTTGGCACCAGTGACGTTGCAACTCATTTCTACAGCTGAGTGAACTGGAGCAACGTGAAATAAAGTGTTTTGCTCCAGAACACAACACACAGCCCAGTTTGGGAATCAAACTCACAACCTCATGATTGTAAGTCTGATGCTCTAATCACTGAGCCTGCGCCTTCAACATATGATCAGTTGTTTTCCACTTCCAAAGTGTGGAATAAAAACTCCCTTACTTGATAACATCTGGTCATAAAATTCTGCCTAACCTTTGCTAGCAAAGTAAAACAGATGTTAAACAAATGAACAAAGGAACATTAAACCTTATTTATATTAAAGAGCACAAAGTGAACAGTTGTGATACACACAGTCACATATACATCAAGAACTTATTGTCCCATCCACTACAGTGCCACAACAAATAAATTGCAGATGGAATTAATACAACAGCTAGATTTACATCCAAGTTCCTCAAATAAATATCAAATACTTGCTAAAGATATTTAACTAAAAATAAACATCTAATTTTCAGATATGTGGAAGTTTAAATACTTTACTACTATTATTAATAGTTATTCTGCCAATTCTAAAAGTTTAGTATGGTAATTACATAGTAAAATATAGTATCAGAGAAATAAAGTTGAATCATACAGAAATATGGAGTTAAAAGCCTGCTAGTTAAGAACAAAGGTTAATACATGCCTTTTTCTCTTTCTAACTATTGTTACCATATTTTTGTTGCAATACATTGTTTCTGCTCCAATTTATTTTGAAAATAATAAACAATTTAGTAAAATAACATTGTCACTATTAAGCTGGTGTTTGGAACAAAAATTACCATGAAATTTTGGTGGAAGGCTTTAATTTAGAATCACTTCAAACAGTTGAGAGTGTACAACCATGAGCAGTTTCAGGCAATCTGGTATCAAAAGAGTTAAACACTAAAATTTCATACATGTTTAGTTCAAAATTTCAACTATTATAAAATATTGTAATGAAAAGGGACAAAATATTATTTACATGAACACCTGGGCTATAACAAAATCAGACTACCAGGTAAGCATACTAGAATATGTTATCAACAAATTTTTATATGTCTGTGAGGTTAACAATTTGACTTAGTTCGCTAGTTAAAGAAAGGTTTGTATATACAAATAGAAAGGAGATCCCCAAAGAGCATCAATATCAATTGATAATAAAGTTATGTTGACCTATGAGCAGTTAGAATAAAGACTGATGCAGCAGGGAAAGGTTCTGATAGAGAGAGAAGAGGATTCTTTAGCTCCATCTCAGACTAAGCTAACAGCGAATCAATAGAAAATGACACTTTCTAAACACCTAGCTCTATAGGGAAAAAAAAGGAATTAAGGGAAACAAAGCTGAGAAGGAAACTCCTTTAGTTTTGTCAGAGACAAAACAAACCTTTCTGGTGCCAGTGAACAAAAGACTAGAGACAATATAGGATAAAGAAGACCTTTTATTTAGTTTAGCTAGGAACAACAAAACCTCTAGTGCCAGTGCTATGATAAAATACGCCCATTCTCTTTGGTGAGAGGAAGCATATCCAGTTGTAGAAACCAAAACAAAAAAGGAAAATATAAGCAAGGAACTGACTCAAGCCATAACAACCTGTTCAGTTCAAGGCAGCATGGAAAATAGACGTATGTGGATGATGATGATGTTATTGTCTCATTTAACTGAAAGTGAAGAATTTTTAGTTGTGGCATACAGATATTAGTCTTTTGATGACAATTTTTCACATTTAAATTACAGAATTCTTTATTTCTCTTTATTTAGTTCATCATCCTCATCATCATTTAACACTCGTTTTTCATGCTGGTATGGAATGGACAGTTCAACCGGATCTGACAAGTCAGAAGACTGTATTGACCTCCAATGTTTGCTTTGGCATAGTTGGATGCCCTTCCTAAAGCTAACCACTGTATAGAGTGTGCTGGGTGTTTTTTTCATGGCAATAATAATAATAATAATATAGGAAACACTTTTTGTGCTCTTTCAACTTTTTCAAATGGTTAACTAAGTTTGTGGTTATGTAATATAGCTAATAATTTTTACAGACAGAATAACTAGTCTTGAAATTTATAAAAACTTTTAAGTGCTGTACACTTTTCTTTCCATAACGACACTTTTGATACATGTGAACAAGTTTAAACCAAAACCAAATTTCTTGGATAGTGTTTAAATAATCAATATTTTTCTTACCAGTACCTACAAATTAAATCTTATCTATATTTCATTTAGTGTCAAACTAGATATTATTTAGACAGGTCTCTTAAGAATTTAACATCAAATAAAATCCTAATGATTGAGAGACTTATACTTTAAAAAAAATAGTTAATCACAGTGCACCCTACATGAGGAAAGGCATCCAGCTGTAAAAATAATGCCAAAACTGGGACACTGGAGCAAGTAATGGTCCTCTGACCCAATGGATCCAGTCAAAACGTCTAACACATGCCAGCATGGAAAGCAAATGTAAAATGGTGATGATCAGAGTTCAATTTCGAAGAGACGAAAAAAGAAAACAGCACCTTCAACCCTTCTGATACCAACCCACCCAAGACCATCCAGTTTTTTTTTAATAAATTACCTGTTTTAAAGTGATCTAAATTTAAATTTTCCATCAAACTTCATGTTAATTTATTTCCCAAACACCATCTTAAAGACAAAGTTATTTTACCAAATTCTTCATTATTTTCATAATTAATTAAAACAAAGGCAATGTATTTCAGGAATATGGTAACAAAAGAGTTACTAATTATTTTTTTTAACAAAAGCCCCCACCACCACCACCAATAACTGAATTAGTTGCACAGAAAATTGATAGAGATAATAAGTACTTCCCAAATGTAAGTTCAAATATCTTGAGCGTTAATGAAATAAAAGAAGACGTTTCACTCAATCAGGTAAGCACTCATACCTTACAAAATTAAGTTTAGTTGAAGAAAAAAGGAATCAGTTTCAAATTTTCAAAAAGTACATGTAAATATGAAATGAGAAGTTGCAAGTTACCTTCACATTGTGGTCGTGGAAGTACTTTCCACCTGGTTTTAATAACATTCTCCAATATTTGTAGGGCATAATACTTAGTTTGTTGATTGTTAGAATATTCCAAGATAGTGTCCACACGAGTCCATGCATCAGGATGTTCTTTAAGAGTTGTTAAAACTTCTTGGGCCATGCGTTGCTAAAATATAAAAGTTACATCAATCACAATTAATTATAAAGTATTTGAGGGAAATATATATATATTGATTTTAAACACAGCACATCCATAAGAGATTTTATCTCAGATGAAAACAAAACAGTAACACACCTCTCAACAGTGAATATACATTAAGTATGATACATAGATGGCTATTTTAATTGACTACTATTTCAATTGCATAAACCGGATAATGTGTGTGTGTGTATTTGTTTCATTTGTATATGTTTTCCCATACTGGCACAGGTTAGACCAGTGATTCATAATGTGGGGCCTAGGAAAATTGTGGTTGGGTGTGGTGCCTTAGTCTCTAGGCACAAGATTCTCATTAAAGTGGTTCACTTTTTTTTTCCTTAGCCAATAATGTACTTTTTTTTATATTCAGTACTTAATTACCAGTAGATTATTTTATATTCAATAATTGTGATAAAATATTAAAAATAAAGTTGTTTTTTCCCAACCACCGGTGAGGCATACATTTTTCTGGAAAGTTATAGTGGGGGCTGAGTGAAATTAAGTTGGGTAACACTGGATTAGACAAATATATTATTGAGGCATTGTTTTAAAGCTGTATGCCCTTCCTGTCACTAACCCTTCACAGTTTTTTCAACTTAGATATTTTCGAAGGTGCAAGGCCAATGGGTGATATATTGACAAGAGAAATGGCAACAATATCACTGATCCTTGGAAATGCACAGATAAAAACAAACACACAGACATAAGGCATACATACACACACACAATGGGCTTCTTTCAGTTTTTGTCTGCCAAAATCCACTCACGAGGCTTTGGTTGGCTTGGGGCAATAGTTGAAGACACTTGCCCAAGATTCCATGTAACAATGTACTGAACCTAAAATCCCGAACCACGTGGTTTAGAAGTGAACTCCTCAGCCACACAGCCTTACATATATGTATGAGGGTGCATTGCCAAGTGGTTAGAGTGTTGCACTCATGATCATAAGATCGTGCGTTCAATTTCCAGACTGAGCAGTGCATAGCGTTCTTAAGCAAAACACTTCATCTCACATTGCTCTACAATCACTTCAATATCTGACATGTGGCACACCATGCACCTGTACAGGCAATATTGATTTGATGGAGGGGGGATGAGCTTATGTGTAGCACAAACATTTGATCACTATAAACAAATCATCTGTGCAGGTTGTTCAGCAAGAAATTGCAAAATCGTTTTTCTCAGATTGAGAGATTACCTTTAATTAAATGTATGTACATACATATGTGTACATGTGAATGCTTACATTATGTGTCCTCACGCAAATGTTGAGCAAAAAGCAGTGACACTACGCTGACATTCCTTGCCAATAAACCACCCACTCACTCACTCTGCACTTTCAAAGTCAAGTGGAATAAAATATCCTTTACTTGAAAAACAGGTATGGGTTAGCAACAGAAAGGGCACCTGTCTGCAAAACAATGTCTCAAAATGTATTCATCCAACCCATGCTAGTACAGAAAAAGATGTAAAAAGAAAGAGAGAGGGGGAGAGAGATAGGGAAGGAGGGAGGGGAGAGAGAGAGAGAGAGAGAGAGAGAGAGAGAGAGAGAGAGAGAGCCTCAATTTGATTTGGCCAAATTCAAATTTCACTGTTACACAAAATTATTCTAATAAACATCCAGAATTTAAGAACAAGAGCTACATGCATTTGTGAGTAACACGGTATCTATTTTCTGCTTTTACTACTACGATGAGCTGACAATTGAAAAACACATGAAATATCAAAATATTTATCCAAATAAACATTTGAGTAAAAATTTTTTTTTTTTTTTGATTGCCTGAAACATCAGAATAAAAGGCAAAGTTGACTCCAATATGATTTGAACTCGGAATGCAAAGGAATATAACTAAATATTACAAGGTATTTTCTCCAGTGCCTTACCAATTCTATATTTCTTCATTTTTAAATAAATAATAATTGTTACTGATTTACCATCAACCCTAGTACTTGACTGACACTTTATTTTCTTTGACCCAAAAGAATGAAAAGCAAAACTGACTTCAACAGGAAGTGATAAATTCAGTTGATAAAACAAAAATACATGAGTGGTACTTATCAACCATGGAAAAAGTGAATGTTTGTTAACTAAGTATGAGTAAGTGAATTCATTGATTGTTTTTTTTTCCATAAAATATTTTGAAAACAAATATGAAAATGAATTCTTTATTTACTCACAAATGAATCTTTATGTCTGAACTTGCTTTAACAACATAATTTATCAGACTTTAGCTGATGTATAACATCTTCAGAGATTGTTTTAGTACTGTCAATATGTAGCTATCATTATCTTTTCTTAACTTATTATTAAATTAATAGTAGTAATTCACTTTCAGAAGCAAATATAACCCATCATTATCATTATTTTAACGTCCATTTTCCATGCTGGCAAGACAGAGCTGCACCAGGCTCCAATTGTCTGTTTTGGCATGGCTTCTACTGCTGGATGCTCTTCCTAATGCTAACCACTTTACAGAGTGTACTAGGTGCTTTTTACATGGCACCAGCAAATATAATTGTAAAATGCATCTTTTCCACAATGGTGGTTCAATAAATAGATATTTGCAAATAAATTAAGCAAGCAAATATCCACTCGGTCTTTACAGAAGACTAGTATGTTGTTGTTTAGCTTAGGTCAGCTTTGACTGGGCACTTATAATCAAATGAAGGTAAGCAGACAAGTGGAATTGTGGACCATGACTAAAAAGATAACGTTCAAAGTAATATATAATTATATTTGTTTACATCATCATTATTGTTTTAATGTCCACTTTTCCATGCTTTCATGGATCAGACGGAATTTGCTGAGGCCGCCAACCCTCACCTGTTTTTAAGCAACATAATATTTTCCCATGGCCAGACATGTTTTGTACAGAAGACTGGAAACAAACACCACTATTTGTATGATTGAGATGCTCAGTTACAACCATCATGCTATGTCAAAATACACATAAAACAGGCTTCTTTCAGTTTTCACCTACCAAATCCACTCTCAAGATTTTGGTTGGCCTAAAACTATAGTAGAAGATACCTGCCCACGCAGTGGGACTGAACCCAAAAGTATATAATAGGGAAGCAAACTTCTCAACCACAAGGCATACTTCAAACAAGTTTCCAAAAAAAAAAAAAAAGGCTTGTTGAATTATTTGTTGAATATTAAATTAGGTTTCCTCTGGTTCAACAAATTCATATTTTGCTCAGCTGGAAGTGGTTTTACACTCAACTACAGATCAAAAGCAACTACTTTTGCTTTAGCTAAAATGTCTGGGATAAAAAGCAATGGTAAAAAGGTTCATAAGAAGTCTCTTTAAAACAGCTGCCATATTTTCTGAAAATTGCTGTGGCTGTGTGTAAGCAGTTTGCTTCCCAACCACATGGTTCCGGGTTCAGTCCCACTGTGTGACACCTACTATAGCCTCAGGTTGACAGACGGAAACTGTAAGAAGCCTATATATATACATACTTATGTGTTTGTGTCTTTTTGTTTGTGTTTGTCCCCCACCACCAGTGGTTGGTATGTTTGCATTCCTGGAAATTAGCAGTTCAGCAAAAGAGGCTGGTAGAATAAGTAAGTAGCAGGCTTTAAAAAATAAGTACAAGGGTCAATTGATCCAACTAAAAATTATTCTTCAAGGTGGTGCCCCAGCATGGCCACAGTCTAATGACAGAAACAGGTAAAAGAAAAGATTCTATGAAAAACTCACTAATACAAGTTTGACATATATACTCTGTCCATCATTTCTTATATCAACATCTACTGGATAGCTACAATCATAGTAAATGCCTTTCTACATAGCTATATGTAGTAAATGTCTTTCAAGATAGCTATATCATAGTAAATACCTTTCTTGATAGCGACAATCATAGTAAATGCCCTCATGGATAGCTACAATCACAGTAAATGCCTTTTTGGATATAGCTACAATCATAATAAATGCTTAAATTTAAGCAACACTGATTCCTAATTTTGACACAAGGTCACAAATTTGTTAAGAAAGAAGAGGATTGATACAATCATTTCCAGTAAATACTAAATGTTTATTTTATCAACTCTCAAAAAATAAAAAGCAACCTAGGATTTGAACTCACAATGTAAAGGGATGTGACAAAATACTAAAAGACATTTTTTTTTTTTTTTTTACTTGCTGAGTCAGGACGAAGAAGCAGTGCCCAAGATCTTTGCCAACCCGCCAAGACTGGTGAACTTGAGTCTAAAACTATATGATTTTTATTCCTTAATCATCTTAAATTGAAGTAATATTTCAAAACAAAAACACTCACCTGTGGCCCTTCTCCTGTGTACATACATGCTACGATATTATCCAAAAGGTTGATATCAAGTTTCTGATTAAAATCTAAAAGTTTAGCAGCTTCTTCTGCCAAGTTATTCATTATGATAGGTGGCATTCTGTCACTCAGTCATCAGTAGAGCCTGCAATAAAAAAAAAACATTTTTTTGCATTAAATTAATAATAAACATTAAACAACAATATATAGAACCCTAAATATCTCCCTTTTTTCACAAAGTTATATTACACAAGTGACAATAGGAATGGCTAAATGTACAAATTAATGACATTTGTCATAGTAACTGAAATTTATTTAAAACATTTTTACAAAGATTTACATTAATATTTAAATCACTAACACATAGGGAAATATATACAGGAGAGATATGTGAATAATGAATGCATAGTGAAAAAAATAATGTGAAATGTAGAAAGTAACCATAATATAGACATTCCCAAGGATTGCATTTGTTGTTGTTTGGCCCCGAGTTAGCAGCCCTGATGAGCTGAGCTGATCAAAATTTTCCAGCTGTGACCATCTCCAGATTTTTTATGGTCACTGCCGTGTCTAGGACTACATTATCCAATCTGCACTACCTTTTATTTATTTTTAATAATGACATTTCTGAAAACACTGGCTCTTAAAAACTGATAAGATGACATAGGATTCAGAGTGAGAAATACTAGAATCAGTTTTCATTTTACTTCTAACACCACTATACAGATAGACTAGTCTTTAAAATTAAATTCTCAGAAAACGATCTACATAATTAAGTTCTCAGAAAACAAATTAAATAAACTAAGCTCTAAATACATGGAATATTTCAACAATCAAGTTCAACTGAATAACACTTTATTGGTATTGAAAATACATTAACAAACTGTCATATCTGACAATTTTCCAAATGGTTTATAATAATTAAAATGCTTGTGCCCACATTATATTTCTGGTTTTCGTGAGAGTTTTAACAAATTTGAATTCTTTACTTCTGGACTGTCAAAGCAAATCATTTCCATCTTAATACTACTAAAAGTCTAGGGATGTTTGTTTGTAACCGAACTATCTCAAAAACTGTATATTCTATCTTAATT
>JAOPUL010000839.1:27754556-27764566 GCA_027564515.1 Octopus rubescens | reverse complement strand
GATGCCACGCAGTGGGATTGAACCCAGAACCATGTGGTTGGGAAGCAAGCTTCTTACCACACAGCCACGCCATATATTCTGGGCTTCTTTCAGTTTCTGTCTACCAAATCCACTCAAAAGGCTTTGGTCGGCCCAGAGCTATAGTAGAAGACACTTGCCCATGGTGCCACACAGTGAGACTGAACCCAAGACATGTGGTTGGGAAGCAAACCTTCTACCACACAGCCACACCAGCACCTATAATATTGTTATTGCAAATTCATATTCCACAATTTATTTTTTTGTAGTTTGCGATAAATAAACACAAATGTATTCAATGATCTGATATGTTTTTCTTTGTTTTTTTTCCCTTTAACTCAAGATTTCCAAGGCAGTGATGAATCAGTTGTAATCACACAAGACATGAGTGATCACATTGTCACAGTAACAACACAGCCATCTGAAGACGAGGGGGATCAAAACCATATTGTACTGTCGTCTCATGATATACTTTCTACAGGTAAATACATTAGAACTAATTTTAATCTACTTCTTTCTCTATAATTAAGGTCATGACTTTTTTTTAAAATAATTATATTTCTGTTAAGATAGCAGACACAGGCATGGTTTGTGTAGTTAAGAGGCTTGCTTCCCAACCATGTAGGCTTGAGTTCAGTTCCATTGTGTAGCACCTTGAGCAAGTGTCTTCTATTATAGCCCCTGGCTGACCAAAGCCTTGTGAGTGGATTTGACAGACAGAAACTGAAAGAAGACGTGTGTTTGTGTGTACCCTTGTCTTGATATCATTTGATAGTTGTAAATGAGCATCACCGTCATACAAGCAATGTTGTTCATTTCCAGTTGTCCATGAAAACATATCTGGCTGTGGGGAAATATAACCTTGCTTGAAAACAGGTACGGGTTGGTGACAGGAAGGGCATCTGGCTGTTGTAAATCTGCCTCAACAAATTCTGTCTGACACCTGCAAGCATGGAAAAGAAGACGTTAGATGATGATAAGGAGGAGGAGGAGGATGTCTTGGCTCTGAAAATATATTTCTTGTTGATGATGGAGGATACATAAGGTAGAGGTATACAAAGATATATAGATACAGAATAATCATCTTTTTACATTCATTTTTGATGATGGCACAGGTTAGACAGCTTGTCAGGGTCTTATTTGATCCTTATTCAGCAACACTGCCTTTCTAGACGGGTTAGGGTCCACACCTCTCTTGTATGTGACATTTTGGACATAATTTCTATGGCTGGATGTCCTTTTTATCACTAACAGCTATACAAAGTGAACCAATACATTTTTATCATGGTATTGGTTTTGCCCTCAGCAAGACTAAAGAATCTTCTCTACCCAACATTGTTTCTGTTTGTTCGTCCACCAACATGAGAGGAGGCCTTATCCCTGACAAGACTTAAGGAAAGTCACTTCTTTTTTTTTTGTGCTGTCTCCATTCAGAGAGAGAGAAGAAGAGAGCTAGAGAAGAGAAAGTTTATGATAAAAGTGAGTCAGAAAAGAAATAAAGAGTGTAATAGAAAGGAGGAAGCAGGAAGGAGAGAGAGAGAAAAAGAGAGATAGGGTGATGAAAGGGGGGGGGGGGTAGTGGAAAAGAAGGAGAATGATAGATGGAAGGGTAATGAAGAGGGGGATACCAGTAGAAAGTTATTGGCAGGAAGACTTAATGTGAACATAATGGGCAAGAGTCTCAATGGTAGGTACTAAACATCCCAACCTCCATCATCATTATCATATTTCTTTTTTTTTTTCACATATCCATTTTTTTTTATGCTTGAATGAGTCTTCTCCAGCACAGCACTTAACCATTTGTCACAGTCCTCTGTTATCTCTTTTGCAAGTTTCAGCCTCATGAGAACCATCTTCAACACTTCTTGAAGTAAATGGTGTTTGTGCCTCCTTGTCTTGACATCACGTAATAGTTGAAAAATGAGTGTCTGCATCATATAGGTGGTATCATTTGTTTCCTATCTTCTGTGTAAACCTCTCTTGCCATAGGGAAATATTACCTTGCTAGGAAACAAATGAAGATTGGCAACAGGAAGGGCATTTAGCTGAAGAAAATCTGCCTGAACAAATTCTGTCTGACCAATGCAAGCATAGGAAAGTGAATGTTAAAAAGATGGTGATGGTCCTTCTACTTCTACAATCCACTGCTATACAATTTAGGCTACATCAAAAAAAATGTAAACTGGATTTCTCTTTTGAAAGGATATGTTTTTTTATTTTATTGGTGTCATTAAAAAATAGAGAGAAGGCATTAATTGATTTGTGATCCTATCTAACAATACATTCTACATTTGTGTTTTCATTTTCAAAATAATCAAGAATTATGAGGGATTAATTGGGAAACAAACAAAACACTTTTAACTTAATAATAAAAGAGAAATGTTTACCAACTGAAGTACAATATTATTGTTTATGTAATAAAGAGATTTGTGTCCAAGATTTGAAATTAAACATTAAATCCTTTATTTGAGACAGTTCCAGGTGGGTTGATGTTGAAAGGATTAAGTAGATCTTGTGAAAATGTTCATATTTCATTACTTAAAAGCAGGCTATATCTTTTAGTTATTACAACACTGGTTTCAGTCCTTGGACTGTAGCCATTCTGGGACACCATCTGCAAGGATATACTCAGGTGTGCGGAAGAATATGTGACCTTTAAATGCAGCCTTCTGGAAGAAACCAAGATTTTTTCCATTAAAAAACACTTTTTGTTGATTACATCACCATCATTTTTACACCTGCTTTCCATACGTGGTAGGTTGAATGATTGTCACTATTCAAGTCATCTCCTATTGCAAGCTGCTGCTTCCATAGATTGTCATCTGACTTAGTTGGTGATAGAAAGGGCTGCATACCTTTTCTATCACTAACCATTTTAAGAAGTATACTGGATGTGTTTCTTGTGGCACCAGCACTAGAGAGGTCGAATAAAAGGCCTCAGAACCTTGTGTATTCTCTACTCCTTTATCGACTACTTCACAGAAGTACTAGACATTCCCTCAAAGTGATGCTTGCCCACTGTGTTTGTCCCCCACCACCACTTGACAATCGGTGTTGGTGAGTTTTCGTCCCCGTAACATAGCAGTTCAGCAAAAGAGATCGATAAAATAAGTGCCAGGCTTGAAATAATAAGTACTGGGGTCGATTCATTCAACTAAAAATTCAAGATGGTGCTCCAGCATGGCCGCAGTCTGATGACTGAAACAAGTAAAAGATAAAAGATATATTTGATATGTAAATATAATATTGAGTCATTAAAAGATCAGTTTAAATTTTTATTTCTTAACTTATTTATTTATTTATCAATAAAATTTTCAATAAACTTAATTTAATGCAGCCTTCAAATATAAAAATTTTCCCAGCATCTGGTGTAGTTTCTTATGTAAATAAATATATTTGTCTCTTTTTTTTTTTTTCTTCTTACCAGAAGTATTAACTGAAAACAGCTTGACGCATGTCCCACTGTCTCCTTCATCCAGTGGTGCCAGTGTGATGGTAGTGTCTCAGCCACAGGAGATTGTCTCTCTCAGAAGCAGTTTCCATAATTCGCACAGCAGTAGTCAAGTGACAGATGATATCGTTTACAATAATGAACTTCTTCAGAGTGGTCTTGATCAGAAAGATCTCTCTGAGACTATCAACCAACAAGTGCTTGACATGTCACCTCAACAACAGCAACTTCATAATCAAACAGCTACAAGTGTCTTACACTCAGAAAGTCCAGAGTCCCATAAATCCACAGTGCTTGATCCAATGTTGGCTTCCAATGAAGATGAAGACTGTACATCAACAGAAATTGAAAATCACTCACAAACTTTATAAAGTTAATATATATATCTATACACACACACACATCTATATACACACATATAGATATATATGTATGTATGTATATGTATATATGTATGTTTATGCATATGTATATATATATATATCTATATATGTATATCTTTCCCTCTCTATATATATGTATATGTATCTCTCTCTCTCTCTATATATATATATATATGGACAAGAATTCTTCTCCACACTAGACAGACACTTTCCTAGAACAGGCATAGACTGAAATTAGCATACGGGACATCACACAACTTAAAATACTACATACACAACCCAAAAACTTAATACGATTATAACAGGAGACGAAGGAATAATGGATGACCTGAACGGAATAGCCAGCGAAATAGAAAATGTGAATGGAAATGGCAAACACCCAATAAAGGTAGAAAACAACCAGAACAATAGGATCACAATAGCAGTCGCATCCCAAGAAGAACAAAAGGAAACCATATTGACGCTAATACAAATAACAACCACTGCACCAACCAAAACACGCAATTAAACACACATGCGCAAAAACCAAAAACAAAAACAGCCCACGAACATGCAACTACAGGAGGAGGGAAGAATGCAAGTTTGAAAACAACTGCCTCTGTAGAAATGGGATCTACAAGTGTGAGGTCCATGCAGGTCCACAAAAATATGTATACATTGGTGCTACAGCAAATTTTTTTTTTTAATCATTGGAGAAAACATATTACATTATTTTCCGATGTAAACAAAAGGCACTTTACATCTTTAGCCAACCTCATATGGAGACTCAACCAAAACGAGGGTTGAACACATGACCGTATGCAAAACTGTATGACAGAAAATCACCCATAGAACAAATCAACTTAGAATAATTAATACAATTAATTTAAGAAAAGGCCGAGCATGGTAAAAAAAAAGCAAAACTGGACAAATAATTAAAAATCTAGGACGCCCCCCACTGGGCAACATTGAACAGAATTTAATTACCCACCATACCAAAGTTCATTGAGAACCATCCGCCCGACAACACCCATACAACAAAGAACCAAACCTACATTTAAATAAGGAGTCACATCCTCCTCTCTTTTAATCATACAATTGGCAGCCAACCTCCCTAAATTTGGCAGAATCTAGAGTATATCCCAGCAGTATACATCGCTAATGCCAGCCTGATGAAATGAGTCTCTCGAAATTGCGGTCCACCCCAAAATCCATGGATATTAACAAGCCTTGCTGGAATCTACTATGTATGGGGATAAACCGCATTATTACGTATGACTTGTGGAAACGGTTGTAGTGAAGCAATAAAATATTTATGTACTCCATCTAATAATTCTATATTATTTTTTATCAGCAGAAGTTACAAAAGGACTCAAAAGCTGAGAGTTTCGTGCATGCCACTTATCAAACATATATCTATATATATATATATATATATACTTATATGAAACCAGTGCAGTTATATGTGGTTTCTATTAATGTGATGAGAAAATACTGGAACAAAATGACAGGATAGCAATGTAACAGGCAATAGCTGCATTGTTGTTGGTTTAACTTTTAATACTCTTTCTTCGTTAAACTGCATATAACTGCACTGTGTAAACGTTGCTTGGAGCACACCAATACATTATTTATATATATAAATGTATGTGTGTGTGTGTATTTATGTATGTTTTAAAGAATTAAAGATTAACAAATAGATTCTGTGAATATATGAAAATATGTAAAAAAAATAAATATTTCTTTTAGTAAATTATTTTCTTCTGTCTTTATTTATCATATACATGAACTAGTGACATATCAGTGTATGTATATATATGCGTGTGTGTGAGTGTGTGTATTTACGCATGATACCATTGTTTTTGCTTAAACAGTGTCATGTAAAGATACACAGAATTCAAACATAAATACACACACATATATATATATATAACAGGTTTCTGCACAGTTTCTATCAACCGATTTCATTCACAAGGCATTGGTCAACCTATGTCTAAAATAGAAGCCACACTTGTCTAAGGTGCCAAGTAGTGGGTTGTAATTCGAAACCATGTGGTTATGAAACAAACTCAATATCCACCCAGCCAGGCCTCCTCCTGAGCGTTCAGTAAAATGAAAATATATATATTTAAAACCTAAATAACAACTGCACAGTAAATAAAACCTAGAAAATAGTGAGGATTTGCGTTAATGAAAAATTCATAAAGTAAGTTAGTGTATCTGAAACATCAGAACCACCTCTTCTCATGGAACATATATTTATTTTAAGAATTAAAATTAATTTTAAGTATTATATTATTTTCAGATTAATTAAACATTTCTTACCTCTACTTGAATAAAATATCTGATTTAATCGAGATTATTTTAAACCAGATTATCTGTATCATATTTCATCATGAATTCAAAGTCTTTGAAACTAACTCTTCCATCTCCATCCTGGTCCACTTCCCTGACATTTAAACCAATAAAAACAAATGACTAATGAAAATCAGAATATTATCTACAGAAAATATTATAATTTGAATGTTTTGGGGGGTCGATAAAATGAGTACCAGTCATGTACTGGGGTTAATGTAATCGAATAAAACTTCCCATAAAATTTCTGGCATTGCCGGTGGCACATAAAAAGCACTTGTGACAGTGCCACATAAAAAGCACTTGTGACAGTGCCACGTAAAAAGCACTCGCGCCAAGAGTCCTATGCCAGTTGCACATAAAAAGCACTCGTGCCGGTGTTAAATGCGCTCAGCGCACACTGTAAAGTGTTTGGCATTAGGAAGGGCATTCAGCTGTAGAAACCAAGCCAAATCAGACTGGAACCTGGTGCAAATTCTCTGACTTGCCAGCTCCGGTCAAAGTGTCCAACCCATGCCAGCACGGAAAACGGATGTTAAAAGGATGATGATGATGCTGTGCCAAACATTTGTAACCATTATTATTAAAAAGGCGGTGAGCTGGCAGAACCGTTAGCACACTGTGAAAAAGGCTTAGCGGCATTTCTTCCGACTTTACGTTCTGAGTTCAAATGCTGCCGGGGTCGACTCTGCCTTTCATCCTTTTGGGGTCGATAAAATAAGTACCAGTTGAGTACAGGGGTCGATTGAATCGACTATCCCCATCCCCGAAAATTTCAGGCCTTTGTGCCCCGTCTAGAAAGGATTATTAATACGCTAGACGGGTCGCAGGTTCAAAAGGGTTGCCGGTTCTTGATGCAGAGGACGCATCACTGGTCCGTTGTAGAAGATGTTAATAAAAATAAACATGTAATAATTTATCTATTGATCTATTCAGTGTTTTTCCTTGTTTGTAATCACATGCGCCCTACAGCACGCGCGTGCGCACGCAAATACGCGCACGTATGCACGTGATGGCTTGTTACATCGCCGTAATTTAGCGGTTCGGTAATAGAGTCCGATAGAATTAACTAAATAAGTACTGTGGTTGATTTGTTCGAATAAAATTCTTCAAGGCTGTGCCCCAGCATGGCCGCATTCTAATGACTGGAACAAGTAAAAGAATGAAAGAACATGCATGCATATGCGTAGATAAATACACATAGGTGCGCACACACAAAAACACACATGCACGCACGCGCGCGCGCACACACATATGCACACATACATAGGCGCACACACACGCACACAAACACGCACGCATGCGCACACGCACACACACACGTGCACACACACACGTGCACACACACACGTGCACACACACACATATATATGTAAAACATACATATATATATATCACATGTATATATATATATTACATATATGTAAGTATGTATTTATATATGTATGTCGGTACATACGCGTTTATATCGAAGTGTTCTGTGTCCACGTGAAACCAGTTTTCCAAGTTGTGTCTCTTTATCAAAAAAGGTCATCGCAATGAACTTATTATTGGAGTCGATATGATCTAATTAAGGACACGTGAAGTCGACGCATTGAAGGAGGGAAGTTAAAAAAAGGAATCTTCCACGAATTAAACGATATATCATCTATATGTTATTGCACTTATATGTCATTTGTATAACACATTTGTATATTACATTGCCATGTCATAAATATAGCATAGATCATATTATTGGTCTTACAATTTTTATCCTTAATGTTTTATCTTTTATTTGTTTCAGTCATTGGACTGCGGCCTTGATGGTGTACCGCCTTGAAGGGTTTAGTGGAACAAATCGACCCCAGTTCATGTACGAGACTTGGATTGATAAGATGCTAATAGAAATGAACAAAAGATATTGAAGTATGTAATGGAAACAGGAATCTCAAGTATGGAATGTAAACGTCCTAAATTTTCAAAAACGCCAAATTAGAAAGAAAATAAGAAACAGATACATCCCCCGCAAATCATATATTGGTTTCAAATTTTGGCACAGGAGTTGCCAATTATGGGGATGGGGTAAGTCGATTCCATCAAACCCCAATACTGAACAGCTACATGTTTTACTGACACCGAAAGGATGAAAGGCAGAGGCGGCCTCTGCGGAAAGTGCACTCAGAACGTAAAAACCAATGAAATGGCGCTAAGCATTTTGCCCGGCGTGCCAACGATTCTACCAACTCGCCGCCTTTCTCCCGCAAATTACGTTATCATCTAAAACAGTGGTACTAAACAATTTTTTACTTATGGCCCCTTTGATTCCTATTTTACTTGGATGAATCGTCATAGCCATTCGATGTTTAAAAAATCCTATTATGTTTTTATAATTAAATATTATTGGTAATTATATTAAAAAAAACGTTAGAATATTTTATGTATTGTAGAAGGATAACCACTTTATTGCACATACATTTTAAAAACAAAATCTTACATTGCCCCCCCCCCATAAGTCATATGGTATAAAACCATTGGTAAAAAAAGAAAAAGGATACAAAACGTAATGTAGTCCTTGATACATTATGTCTGAAAAACGGATAGTATAGTCGAATAATTAAGATGTTCGCTTCGCAATCACGAGATCTCAGTTTTAATTCCTCTGCATTGCACATCTTGCACAAATGTTATTTTCTGTAGGCTCGGGTGAACTGAAACTGGGTTGACGGAAACTGTATTGAAGCCCTTCGAATGGAGAGTAACTGTAAGTTAAAAGGTCCAGCTTTGTCCCACTGTGTGATGCTGATTCAGCCTGAGAATTAAATTAATGTCTGTGGAATACTCAGCCACTTAAAAGCTAATTCATCCATCCTGGTTTTTTAGTTGACCGAACAATCGAACACTTCGAAAATGGTCAGAGATTCTGAGTGACATTCATTTTATTTATACCTGAAAATCAAAAGACAAGATGACCACGGATCGAAGACCTTTGATCATGGATCTACTAAATTAATGTTGATCCATCAAAGAACTATTATACTCGTTTGGAAGATATCCACCATTCATTATGAGAATACATCTATACATATGTGTTTTTAATTCCGTTTGTGCCTCGATGTCGTCGCTAATATTTCGACCTCATACTTTTGATACTCGGGTGTATTTTCACATGTTTCAGACAACATAGGGGAAACAAACGCATTATCAATATACTGACGCCATTCTTACTACATCCATGTACCAAATAATTGCATTTCGTTGACTAATAATTATATACGAAGTCGAACGTGTATGTCTAAAAACGATAACTTACCCAAACGAAAAATCTCACAAAACACAAAATCAGACGAACATTGTCACACGAACATATGCATATATATATATATGCATAAATAAATCGAACATTGTCTGATATGACGCTGTTGTCTCTTAATTGATATCGTTGCTTTCGGTTTAGGAAAAGTAAATATTTACATTAAATGTGTTAATATTTTTGTTGTTGTTGTCTTTTTAAAATTTTACTACGTCAGATAATATCGTTGTAAAGTTTCCATGCTGTGGAGTTACTGACTTCCCGCTGTAGAAATCAATGGTTTTATGCAAGATTATTATAAAAAAACATTTACAGAAAGTTATTCTATATATGACCGTCTGTCTGTCTGTCTGTCTGTCTGTCTGTCTGTCTGTCTGTCCGTATGTCCGTCTGACTGTCTGTCTGTCCGTCTGACTGTCTGTCTGCTTGTCTATCTGTCTGTCTGTCTGCATGCCTGCCTCATCTATCTATCTATCTATCTATCTATCTATCTATCTATCTATCTATCTATCTATCTATCTATCTATCTATCTAT
>JAOPUL010000839.1:27306223-27317287 GCA_027564515.1 Octopus rubescens | reverse complement strand
ATATATGTGTGTGTGTGTTTGTGTGTATATATATATGTGTGTGTGTGTATATATATATATTTGTATACATATATGTATGTATATATATATATGTGTGTATATGTATATATATATATATATATATATATATATGTATATATATATATATATACAAACATATATATACATACATGTATTTACATACTGGTGCTTAAATTCTCATCATATCTTTGCTATGTGAGAGTGTGAGTTTCTGTCTACAGCAGGTTTATTTTTCTTAGCAAAATACTTTAACAACTGGAAAATATGTATGTGTCCATCTAAGAAGCTGATCTGCAGTAGAATATATGTTATTCAGAAGGGAAATTGTCTTGTAGCTGTCCCACACTGGCAGAAACTAAGAGTGAACATTTAGCAGGAGCAGTTGTTGTGACCTACCAAAGAAATTTCCTTTTGAGGCATTGATATCCACTCCAGTCACATATGCTTTGTGTATCTGTATATATATATATATATATTTGTATGTGTGTGTATGTACACCATCAAAGTTTTGTTTGTCCTCATATTCTTCTTTAAAATTCAGTTGTGATTCATCTTATCTAAATATTATTTTTATTTTTACATATCTTTTATTGTAATTTCATTTTTTTATAAATAAAATATATTGTTTTTAATAAACTGTGAATTTATCTTTTTTTCTTTTTACAAGTTTACAGTATTCGTTGTAGAGTACCCGTTGTTTGGTCAATGTACCTTTCATAATATTTTAATTATTTTAAATGTTGTTGTGATTGATTTTTATGGCCAATCTGGACACCAAACAACAGCAATATTTATATTTTGTTTCATTTATAATTTCATGATATCACTCAATATGTTTCCAATAAAATCCACATAAAAAAGTCAGATTGAACCTATTACATCAATTCCCAAATCACGGAGGAGGTCTTCCAGAAGAATGCAAGTAAAAGAAACATTCAAGTTAGTGGAAGACTGGAATGGCATTTCAAACACTTGATGGGATTGTGTGAGACTAGATGATAGGAGAGTGTTGGGAAAGCTTAGGAAACCCACACAGACAGTTACAACTGTCTGGCATTTCCCCCAACATATTTGTGTGGACATGGAGCAATGACACTGAATCATCCATATCATTATTTAGATAAAGTATGAGTTTACTGTGCAGGAATAGTATAGGATGTCCACAATTTCAACCAATCTGCTGCACAGACCACACATTTGTGATATGTACAGTTGACCTAGATAGACACTTTCCTCTTCAGCCAATCACTCATCAACTTTTTCAAGTTTCACTTGGAAAGGAAGGTGAGAGTGGAGGGAGGTGATTTCTCACCAATAAACTCAATAAAGGGTGGGTAAAAGCAGCGAATAAGGTATTTGTGAACAAACCCACTCTGGTTTATTGATTCCCAGCCTTCAGGTACATACTCAAAGAGAACACTTGCCTTCTCTGATCCGTCATCAAGATGATTCATGTTTTTTTGTGGTTTTGTTGATTGGTCCTTACTAACTTTTTCCCTTATTGGGTATCTTGTGTGTTTGGAATTGTTGTTACTTGTTTTTGTTGTTTCTTTTTTACATGTCTTATGTAACCCCACTCCCAGTATGTTGTATCTTGTCTTTTTTATTGCCCTTCTTTTCTTTCAGCTCTTGTGACTAATAAATAAATTAGTATCACAAGCAATTCAATACCATTGTAAAGTCATTTACAGGTGGTGAGCTGGCAGAATCATAAAGTCATTTAAGGTGGTGAACTGGCAGAATCATTAACATGCCAAACAAAATGCTGGGCAGCATTTAGTTCAAATTTTGCTGAGGTTTCCTTTGCTGTTCATCCTTTTGGGGTCAATAAATTGGGGTCAGTGTAATCAACTAGTCCCCTCCACCAAAATTTCTCTCTCTCTCTCTCTCTCTCTCTCTCTTTCTCTCTCTCTCTCTTTCTCTCTCTCTCTCTTCTGGATTATGACCTCCAATTTTTTTTTAAACTTCAGAATTTGGATTTATTACTTGTTTATGTAGTGTAAAGGTTTTTACAAGGAAAGCTTTCATTTTATTTTAACTTTTGCTACAAAAACATCTTGCTTTAACTTCATTCACAATGGCATTGAGTCATAAAGGCAACTATATTTTTCAAAGTAAAAGTGAAGGAAGTTTTTTCTGCAATAATTAAAGTAGAATAACAATAAAGTTACTTCACAAAAATTCATTTATGTTTTAAAGATGGAAAATTTTACCGTTTCAGAAATACACAAAATATGTTTTGTCTTTTTGGGATATTCTGAAAACTTTTTCAACAACAATAACACACTCAAGCATTGCCCAACTGGCAGGGGGCTGTAAGTGCTTGATGATGTTATAGAGGCAAAGCACCCTGTCTCGGTTTCTGCTTGACCCAGGACTGCAGCTCTGTCAAAGAGATGAGCTGTGTAAAAATGGTGACTACACATATTCATGCCACCTAGGAGTTGCTAAAGATATTGCAGCTTCAGCACAAATCTTTATGTTATCATCCACAGCATGTCCAGTCCTTCACTCAGTAGATGCTGAGAGCAAGTGGAACACAAAAGAAGGGAAAAGAAAATGCTCTAGTTCAGTCAAATGTGAACTGGGGTAAGGCACGACAGTCAGGCAGTAATATGATAGAGACAATGTAAGCATTTACTACCACTTCCTGACTTTTCAGGGATAACTGTCTCTTGGTCATTTTATGTGCAAAATTGACCACCCTGTTCATCACCTTGTCCTACTTCCTCTGCACATGGAGATCTGGCTCATGACACAAGAAACTCCTCGAGAATCATAGAGGCTATGTCAAAATGTAATTCCCAAGCAGAATCAGCATGACGATGCGACTAGGCTGTACATTTTAAAGTTACAAGTACAATCCATCTGACAGGCTTTCACACAGTTTCTGTCTACCCAATTCCACTCACAAAGCTTAGGTCTTGTATTTGAGAAGAGAACCTCTTAACCATTAAGCCATACCATATTTACATTAGAACAATTAGAAACATGGAAATATATGACAACATTTTTACTTTAAAAGAGCTAGAGTAGTGAAGATTGTTGACCATTACAACAGTTAACGAACACATATCTTCAAGTTGAATTTTCTTGTTATGTGGTGCAGGAGACACAACCAGTAATTCATTTAGCAATGGTAGTTCTTCTTCATATCTAAATTCCTGTGGCTTTTATAATTTCACTGTACCAACATTGGTTTGCATGAGCTTTTACTTTTAGCATGCTTGATTGGTTAATTAGGAGATCAATTTAAACAAATCGAACATCATGCTTGATCCACATGACTATGTATTGTTGCTTGCAACTAAGCCAGTGACCAAAATTCACGCTGTTATTAGAGAATCCAAAAATTTAAATACAATGAGATAGAAAAAAGGGAGAGGAAAGCAGCAGAATAGATGGTGCACTCAGCTGCACCCCGCGGTAATAAACGCGATGGCTTGGCCACGGAGAATGACCAATCACACTCGCTGCAGTAGCCCCTCCACCTCGTGGGGCTCATTTCTCTGACGGGCCAACGTTATCCGTATTTTGCGGAGGAAATCGGTAGTACGGGATCCAAGAACACCTGATATATCGACGGCGGCCGGTTAAGCCCCTGTATCTATTGATTTTTTTTCTCCTTTGCTTTACGGGCGACGACACCCGGGTTTGCAGCCGATGCAGCAAGGTTGGAGCCGGAGAACGTGTTGCGTCCCAAAGTATATTTACAAAAGTGTGAAAAGTTTATCGTCATCAATTAGTCTCTTATTGCTAAGCAACATGACAGTACGTGTGTTTGTATGGAAAGCAATGACTTGCTTATTACAAGTATGGTAGTCCGTACAGCTACAGGTTAAATAAAGGTTTCTGATTTAGGCAAGTCGATATCATTAACCCTAGTATTTCACTGGTATTTTATTTTATCGACTATAGAGGGATGAAAGGCAAAGTTGGTCTCGGCGGAATTTGAACTCGGACTGTAAAGAGACATGACTACATGTTGCCTGACATATCATCCGTAATTACCCACCACTTTCACTAATATTTAAACTGTGCAAGTTCATACTTTTAATTGCATTAAAACATTTGATAGGACAACTAAACACACACCGAGGTACTGACGAATTGTATCCGGCCTGTCTTACTGTGCTTATTCGAGGCAAAAAATAATCAGTGGTTTAGCCCGTAGTATTCATTGCAATCAATGAGTAACTCCAACCCGTCAAAGAGGCAATAGTTCTTCATATGTCAATGTTTAACGGATTAGAAAACGGCAGTGAGCAACGGTCTTTAGGATGAATGTAACTGAGAAAAGATTAGCGTTTCTAAACAGAGTAGAGGTAAATAACTTCAGCGTCTAGTTAAAAGTAAGGGAGGTAACTCTAATACTAGTTTTGTAATCCTACATAAAATTGTTAGGGTGGGGTACAATGAGTAATATTCACTGCACTTTTGACTTTGAGAAAAAAAAAAATTTTTATAAATTTTCACTACCTTACAAAAACTATATCAGCTAAGCAAATGACCTTCTTTAAATGCATTAAAAATAGTATAATATTCAGAATACTATTTCTGAATATTATCTCCGTTCTCTTTGAGCATATAAAAGACAAATTTAGAGGGGGCAAAATGAGCAAGACAAAATAAGGTAAATTTGCCTCTTCAATTCACCAGAATTACACTTGATAAAAGACTCATATACATCTAAAAGATAAGAAATGCAACCAAAACTTAAAATATCTAGGTCAAATGAAAGAAGATCGTGGAAAAATGGCACATGATATGAAATTAACGAAACTTAACTAAATTTTTAAAATTCAACATAAAATATTCTCTAACTTCTTTACGATCTGCTGGAGTGGCTTTCTTTCCGATATATTTACGCGCCAAGCAGTTAAAGAAAAGAAATTATTGAAATTAGTCATGACTCATTTTGCCCCACCTTAGATTTTTTTTTTTATTGAAAATGATCAAATTAGACATTAGTTTGGGGGGAAATGACTTGGAGTCCAGAGAAAAGAATATTGATTGTTAAGCACCAAAAATTATCCAGGTATTTTATTAGCAACCTCAATTACCATCGTGTCAAAGTTGAGGAAAAATATCTTGAGAAAAAAGAAGTACCTGTGTCACCTGACAATGTTTCAAACTCTCTCAACTTCAACAACGATATGCAACAGTACAAAATGATGATGCAATACATGCAATGCAATGATTTCAAACAGGTATGGAGAAAATAAGAAATTACTTATTTTGCCCCAGTTGCGCATTCCCCCCATCGAAATTAATCGACATCAACTGTGCCGGAATTTTCAGAAGGTTTCATCTCAGTGCCACGTAATTAAGAAGTTCGTTTCACGTCCACGTAGTTCTGGATTCAATCCCAGAGTGGGGAGCAACTTTGAACATGTCTTCTTCTACTAACTAGTGTTTTGTGAATGGGCATCTAGGTGGCTTGAAGGTATCAATACACACACACAGTCAAGCTAACTAAAGACGTGAATTCAATTTCTCTCTCTCTCATCACTCACAAACTCACAATAATATCTGCTGATTCGGTCAGATAGGTATATCGTCTGATCTTCGTCACAGTGCCATTTTAAGTGATAGGATAGGATCAGAGCCGTCTTAGCAACATTATAGCACCCTGGATAAATCCATGCAATAGGCCCTGTAGTTTTTTTTTTCTTGACAGCAAGTCACAGTATACATAGATCCGTGAAGACCCTGTGCAACTATGGAACCTGATAGGATCCTCTACTGGTAGTCAAACATCCTGCACTCTAATTGATATGTAAAATATTTCTTTGAATTTATTCTTTATTCGTTTCCTCTCTTTTCTTTGCCTTTTTTAAGCCCCAGGTCAGCTCTGATCGAACAGGCATAAGATGAAAGGCTTTCAGCGGTGACCATCCTGATAATACACCTAAGAATACATTATCCAATGTTTTTTAGACTCGTTTAAGGCAGTATAGTGTAATTTGAAGATATGGCTGCCACTTTTTCCTTTGGGTCAAGCATTGTTGACTCGTCTTGAACTAATATTTTCTACATTAATACAAGCTGAATACCAACCACATCATTCTCACCAGAATAAGAGGAGGACTAATAAATAAATGAATAGATGATGACGATGATGATTTCTTTTATTGTCCATGAGATCCCAAGTCGTTGAAGACGAGGCAAAGGTGAAATACAAAGGTAAACAACAAACACAAAACTGAGTTATATATGTGTGTGTGTGTGTGTGTATCGTCAGTAGTTCATATATCCGAAAAGGGAGCACACTCTAAAACATTAGAGCATGTTTATTGTTACAATTGTTTCGTCAAGACTATGGCATTTCTGTGGTTTACAAGATATTTTATAACCTGACATAGCATTTCTGTGGTTTACAAGATATTTTTAATCTGACATAGCCTCAATTCTCTGAAGAATTGAGGCTATGTCAGGTTTTTGCAAGATAAGATATCTTGTAAACCACAGAAATGCCATAGTCTTGACGAAACAATTGTAACAATAAACATGCTTATTTTCTCCACCGGATTTCATCTTTTATTTAATCTATCTTTATATTTACATATGCACTCCACTGTGATACCAGTGGAAATCGGATTTTCATCGAATACAGCTCTCATCAACCTGGATTATCCTGATAGCTGAAGACTACGGTACATGTGCTCTGTTCAGTTGTGGCTTGGTTTTAAGCTCTTCTCTCTCATATATATATATGTGTGTGTGTGTGTGTGTGTGTGTGTGTGTGTGTGTGTGAGTGTGTGTGTGTGTGAGAGAGAGAGAGAGTGTATGTGTGTGTGTCTGTGTGTGTCTTTGTGTGTGTGTGTGTGTGTGTGCGTATATATACTTACGTACAGCATTATACATGAATATACATGCATATATGCGCACATGCGCACACACCCACACACTAACATACACACTTACACGTACACACGCACATACTCATACAAAGTGACCCGTTATACAAAGACTGAAATAGATGCGAGCATCAATGTCACTGGGGTATACTAAAAAATTCATGTAACAGCCATAGCAGTCACACGGGAAAATGGATACTTCCTGAAAAGTGTTCATATGCGAAAACCCCATAACACGAAAAACCCATAAAAAAGACGCTGAAAACAAAAAAAAAAACACAGGAAACTATAGAAAATAATGAAAACGTGTTTCAATTCTTAATGCAATCAATAACAAGTAGAGAGAGAAACGTAGAGTATAGCAAAATCAAGAAACACTAAATATTTGAAGAAAGCGCTTAAATATAAAAGTGTGTAATTCGTCTCTTGTAAGAGGAAAAAACATAACTTCTTTGAATATACCAGACAGTTCGACTCCAGCTCAGAAGTATTTTACAAAGAATTTGACGAAAACCAAATTGAAACAAATACACTGCCTAAAGAAAAAGGGAGATATTTTGAGACGAAAAGAATGGATGGACGTTGGATTGCCCACTTATGAATAACTGTTGTAACTTCAGGACTAAATACCGATACGTATCAAAAGGGGAATGTTTCAAGCGAATACCTTTTTCTCCAACTAAAATTTCAATTCATGCTGGACTCAGATAAAATAAATTGTATACGGATAATTTATACGCTGCAGATGATTAAACAATTAGAAGCACTTCTAAGAGAACTAAACAACATAGATTTGCATATACTTAGGAATTAATGAATCAGACAGAGTACAACACACTCAACTGAATGGAAAGAGTACATAGAAAGAAGTACACGTAGAAAGAAGTACAACGCATCTGGAAACAAACGTATGCTAATAGGTATTAAGACGTTAACTGCTCTTATAATAAGTTATAATCATAATATTCTCAAGTAGACGCCGAAAGAATACAATTCTTGAGAAATTGCAAATATAACCGGATATAATCGGCACTGGAACAAAAAACAAACTCAGTTAATGATTGAGAAATCAATACCGAAAGACTGTAGGAGGAGACATACCAATTAAACGATTGTGTTGGTGTATGTAATAAATAAAATGTACGATGTGGTACTTTCTGCTTGAATATTGGAATGCATGAAGCTATTTGGTTTGGCCAAGAGCATAATAGATTCCCTCTGAAATATAAGGTACGAGAGATATTTGAGGACATTTAATTATCAGTATATTTCTCTCTTCAAATCAATTAAAAGGTTTTTATTTCTTTCAGAACACCCCCATGGCAGAGACAAATAGTAACACAAGAAATGAAATAACATGGCATCATTGTTGCCATCTTGCAGAACACACCGACTTAGAAATTGCCAACTTCCTAAATGTTACAAAATCTTTTGTACACAAAGATCGAATGGAATTGAAATCCTCTGTCAGGAATGTTTCAATTGTTTTAAAGAGAAGAAATACATTCTAGATGTTCGGACTCTATAAATATACCTGACGTCATCCAATCGGTTCAAAACGTTATCGATGATATTCCCAGAAAATCAACGAGGGATATCGCCAAATAACTTCAGGTGTCGGAATAGAATATCAGAACTGTGTACGAGGACATTGGATGCATGTTGTATGTTTGGAAAGACACAGGAAAACAGGAAAACCATGCCAAGCAGTTATTTAATAAGGTTAGAAAAACCCTTCACGGACATGGCATGCTTTGATTCTTCTATGATAAGAAATACTTCGACTAAGACTAGAAGTGTAAAAGGTAAAATGATAAGTGACTATGTACAGATCTTTCTGGTATCCCCGGAGTGATGCACACAAAGTTGCCAGCATCTGTGATGGCCTAAGAGTGGTGAGTTATGAAAGTTGTCATGCCACCTTTCATCTTTCTACAGGATCTTAGAATTCTTAGAATGGATACGTTGAGGTGCTGGAGACAAGTGTTAAGCACTGGATGGATGAAGTACGTAGTGGAAGGCCATACCTATTTCAACAAGACACGGCATCTGAAATAAAACCTTACTAAGCCCGCGTAACTCAAGAATAGATATCAGACAATCTTTATGAACATGTGACACCAAACCTGTGGCCTCCAAACTCACCAGATGTAAATCCCATGAACTACTACGCTTGGAGCATTTTGAAAAAGAGACTAATCCACATCCTCACAATGCCATAGCTTCACTGAGGACTGTCATTGCCCATGTGATGCCAGAAATTAATAAGGATCATTTAGTGCAGGCATGTGAACGATTCCGGCCTCGCATTGAAGCATAATGGATTCACGGAATAATCTTCCAAGAAAGCATATCGAGAACACATGCACACATTTTCAGTAAAATGTATTTGGTTTTTGCTAGACTAAAGTTGTTTCATTAAATTACTAAAATGTCCTCAAATACCTTTCATGCTCTGTAGTATCCATTCATGTAAAACTGAATTTTTGAAAAATGTACTTTTGATAATACGTCGCTTTTGTTGGTTGCATTATACATGATACTGATGACGTTGGTGTTCATAGACGATCCTAAACTGCTGGAGAAAAATGAAAATCAGATTCATTTGTTCAAATTGATTTAGCAAAAATATACATGTGGAATTCGGGCTAGGCGTCTTGTACTTATGAGAGAAAGAGGGAAGATAGAGGTCCTTAGATGGGATAATGTTAACTGAAGTATTGGTATTGAAGATGAGATTAAATAGGAGAAACGACAGGCAAATAGATTGTAACAGGAATGAGGAACAGAGCAAGGATACTTAACTGAAACAAGGAAGATCTTTAGAAGCTAAGCAGAAAAACGAGGAAATTTATGGCAATGCACGGAGCATTCTACTTTGAGTTACATTCATAGATTTTACCTGTCTTGAGAAAAATAAAGGAATGAGTTTATGAAATTTTGAAGAATGTATAATAAATGAAGAAAATAATCTGAGATGGAATGTACCATTGATGGCTGGTGTAAAATTTTCTGGTGTGATAAAGATCGCAAACTACATTGATAAGGATGAATATAAGTGAATCAGAATAGAAGTAAAAGAGATATGCAGGAATGGAAACGCAATGTATGGACAATGCATTAGAGATATGATTAGTGGTATGAAAGGGACATGAAAGTCGATGTGAAATTCAGATCTAAAAGTTGGAACTGAAGCATTTGTGCAGTACAAGAAACGACAGAACAAAATATGACAAATATGACGTCGATAAGAACGTTTAATCAATCACTCATATGTAGTCTTCGTGGTAGAAATAAGGCGTGAAAGCATTAGCTACGCAAAGAGTCAATGCACTAACCTTACACAATAAGAATACAAAAGCAGGCACGTCAAGATTGCTATGTAATGTTCATTAGAAATTCTGTAAAAAAAATCTAGAGCTGATAAATGGTACAACCACCAACTTAATCCAGTGGAAGAAAATGAGGATATTAATTTGTTATGGGATTTTAATATTGAATATGATCATAAAGTAAATCAGACATTGTTATCCTCAACAGCAAGAAGACAGAGCACGCTAAGTGATATAGCATCTTAGGTGATGACATATAATATGTTAGTTGAACCACAAGGCCTGAAAAGAAAAGTTTCAAGAGTATGACGGATGAACAAAGTTAATATTGTGACATTGTTAATGGATATTTATGACGCACTAAAAAGATAAAAGAAGGATTGCAGTTATAAATAGAGATCAAACAATGCTAGACCGTCTATTTGTGTAACTTCTAATCGTATATTGATAATGGAGGTAAATGAAATTAATAGCTCCTTAAATGGAAGAAATCCCTGTGAAGTGTAGCGAAAAGAATAGTTAAATCAACAGAATGTCGTCTAGAGCGTATAGTTCTTTCAAATGCAGGTGGTTAAAGGTATAACTAGAGAAGATCTGGATTGAAATTCAAACTGAACTATGAGAGATAATCGCATTATAAGGAACTGCATAAATCCGATAGGTGTTCGAAAACTGAGCTGATGAAAGAACACCAAGGGATGCTTTTTCTTTAGTTATGGCTCACTCCTTACGTTGTAAAACGAAATATGATCTGTCAGTGCTGCTACCGCTTCAGCTGCTACTACTACTACTACTACTACTACTACTACTACTACTACTAATAATAATAATAATAATAATAATAATAATAA
>JAOPUL010000839.1:27292297-27306123 GCA_027564515.1 Octopus rubescens | reverse complement strand
ATATAACACAAACATAAATAACACAGATACAAGATAATAAGATAAATAATAGTGTATTTACCTGTTGCACCACTAGACACAAACTTGCATATAGGCGCAAAGAGTGAGCTTCTTCATCAGGCTATTTCGATTTGGATGCGTCAGTATAGAAATTTGTGTCTATTGATGCAATAGGTATTTAACCTATTATTTATCTTATTATATTGTATTTGGGTTATTTATTTTGAGAAATAAGAAACGTTCGTAGCTTTGTTTTGATTTGTTTTTCAACTATTTAATAAATATCTACCATTAATATTTTCATCATATAGGTCTCTCTCGTTCTTTCTTTATTTTTATTTGCATCCCTTGTATCGTACTATTTAGTATTATTACTTGTAGAATGATACTTGTATGAGCTTTTTTATGTATTCGGCGAATCGAACAGTAAGAGCTCGCCGACGGTCACGATCAGCGGCAGCTTTCTCTCGTCCTTGCCAGATACGTCGACTGTCAACAGGTCTTTTTGGAACGTTCTTCGCCTGGTGGTTTTGGGGCAACCCTGCCTCCGCTTACCGCCAGTTGGGTTCCAGCTCATCGCTGTTTTTGAGTGTCATTCGTCGGGCAGTCGCAGAACATTGCCAGCCAGGCGGCATCGGCGCTCTACGACCATCGTCTGTAGTGTCCCTGACTCGGCTCTTCTTAAAATCTCTTCCTCTTTTACATGATAGCGCCAGGACACACGAATGACCGTTCGCAGGCACCTCTGGTGGAAAAACGTTCAGCCGTCTGGCTATCTTTGGCAGGATCCTGGCAAGCAATGTTGACACAGAGCTTGACAACAACTACCGAGTCGACAGGAAAAATGCGGTTTTCCATCAGTTGCGCCAATGTGGTCGTCTTCGGGAATCAGCAAAAAGATCAAGTTGCGCTTTTACAGAAGCATTGTGCTGCCGACAGTGCTTTACGCAAGTGAAACCTGGAAGAGCACGAGAAAGATATATATTGTGTGTATATATATATAGATAGATAGATAGATAGATAGATAGATAGATAGATAGATAGATAGATAGATAGATAGAGTGAAAAGTTGAGATCAAACAAGATAATAACAGTATAAAACAACAACAAAGAAAAGAAAAGATCCCCTATTTTGGGGATTCTTTCTGAGCTCTTCTTTTGCTATTTTACACTGCTAGGCCAAGGATTTTGAGAACTGTGCATAACTCTGATGTAAAACAGTTCCGATGGGTAATGATTTAGTTTGACCAACGAACAGATTCTGCTGTACATTGTAGTGATTCAACTTCTGAAGACGAATAGAAACCAGTTATGCTTAGAACAAGTGCCATGTGGCGATGGTGAACTCTGTCATACGCTTTAGACTGATCTAAATTGAGCAGATCTAATGTCGATTCACTCTACAATTATCACATGAAGTGGAGGTTGTCGTGGATAGATTTACCGAGTATCACACAAGCTTTCACGTCTCTGATTAAAAAGCATCAACCTATTGATGAGCACCTTTACAAAAATCTGTAACTCTATATTGAACAAAGTTATGGGCCTGAAGTTGACTATTATTTCCCTTCCTCGGCAGCGTCACTCTCCTTGGCTCACATAACTTGAAAAGCCAATTGCAATAGATAGATGTCAAGACAGTATCGAACAAACCTGGTATGTAACAATAATGTTCCTAGTGTAAACCATCTAGACTCGGCGTTTTGGCTGCAACATGTGCTGGAATGGGTTTTTCACAGCACCTAATGTCTCCAGCCGGGAGTGGCAGCAAATCGTCGACGTAGACATCGAAGTCCAGCGTTTGTAGTTTGTCGCTCCTTGCAAGCATTTCAGTAAAGTAACGCCGTAAAACTGAATACATCTGCTTGGAATCGGATGGCATGTGTCTGCTGCTGTCACCAAAGGTAAAAATGTGACATTGCTGTCCGTTTGCGCCTCCGTGGAGTCAAGTTAAATTAATCGATTATATATCTCCTCACGAATTTGTGGTGGGTCGTAGTTATTGTTGATGATGTTTCGCTCTGTGTTAGCCCTGTTAAAACAGACCTATGGTCAAAGACGTGCTAACCGCGACCACTCCGTCTCTTTGCTTTCATTTTTTTCCAGACGGTGTATTTACAACTTTTAGAGTCCAAACACTGCCCTGGTCAACTTTCCTTTCATGCCTCATAAGTCAATGACATGAATACCAGCCATATACTGAGATCGATCCAGTTGACTATATCCCTCCACTAAAAATTTGTTGCTTTTTCTGCCAATGTTAGAAATTATTAATTTTCAGTTTCACATAGTGAACTGACGGAAAGGGGAAATAACCGAACAGTAGTTTGTTTCGTTCATTATGACTATGTTCATATCCCTTCGGAATTGACTTCACCTATCAGTCTATGTTGCGTGCGATGCATTATAATTACCTGAACAAGTTTCACTCAATTAACTCTCCTGTCTTCTGCTACGACTGGAAGTTTTGGTACATTATATTAGTGCCCACTTTACTAATGTTTACAAATTATTGTTATTTAGCCCCAGGTCAGTCCTACTCAAATAGACGTATTAGCGAAAGCAATCAAATCATGACCACGCCGTCATTTTTCAGTAATAGTGTTTCCGAACTGACATTATCCAATGTGTTCTTTTTTAAAGCGGTAGAGTGTACTTTAAGATAAATGTGTTTGTTATTTCTAGTAGGTAAGCAACCACGTAAAAACTGAATAGAGGTTGGATATACTGTTGATTTCTAATAATCTCAGACGGCGCAGACACTTCAAAGCAACTCACATGTAGAGAACACTAAATTATACTCTGCTTCTGTTTGGTATGGGACCGTTTGGTAAAATCTGTCAGTGTTGATTGTATACGGTACAATTAATGGCGTTTTTTGACTGATAGGAAATGTAGTTATTTTCACTATGTCGGTTGTAAGTCAAGTCGTCCCGCAAAATGTTCAGGATATACTTCCTGTTAACTCCCTTGATACCACGTGGTCGGTTAGTATTTGTTTGCTATTACACCGCCCTTTAACTGCGCGTCTATCGATTAACACAGATTGTCTTGCTTTTCCTGTTGTCATACAAACTCCCCATGAGTTTTGCGAACTATAAAGAAACGATAGAAGATGGTGACACTGTCATTTTGTTTCTTGGCTTCGATAACACATTGAGTATCCGAGTGAACAAGGGTGTTACCTCACAAACACGCTACGGAGCCTTGCGTCATTCAGATTTAATTGGTGTGAAGTACGGTTCTCAAATAAATTGCCCAAAGGGATGGCTATACGTTCTTTATCCGACTCCGGAACTCTGGACGCTGAATGTCCCCCACAGGACCCAGATATTGTATTCTACAGATATCAGTCTAGTTACCATGCAGCTTGACTTGAAACCGGGCTCCATTGTCTTAGAAGCAGGTAAGCGATTATTACATCACCATGAAAAGTTGAAATCAACTTTCATACTTTTAGGGTCAGTAAAATAAACATTTGGTTATTGTAGGATCATCAAATCTTCAGTATCATCTTTCATGTTTTTCTTTTGCCACTACCAGGATCTTGGCAAATTTTTCATGTATGAAAAAAAAAGGGATGTTTCATTGGCGGAATCGCTTCAGCGTGTGACATTTAGTTTGGACTTTTTAAGTTCTGAGTTTAAATCTTTCCGCGGTCGATTAAATACAGTACCATTTAAGTTGTAGGGGCCGATTTGTATTCCTGTAGTGGATGTTAGATGTGAAAAGACTTATAATACAAATCTAAAACTTGTTACATATGAAAGATTTGGCCGTATCAAAAGAAAAACAGTAAAGATTTTATGCCGCTAGTTTACGGGATTTCACGTTTAGGGAAATCGTAAAGTATGACCGTTAATTTGGGGATACGGTCTGTAATTTCACTCTTACGGAAATTCGTATTGCTTTGTTTTGAATTGTTAATTTAAAATTACACTTTCTTAGTTCAATGGCCACTTGCATCTTAGTTATATAGTTAATTTGAAAAACTATCATCAGGTTACACACACACACATGTATATATGCGTACACGCACACACATGGGAGTATATGGCCGTGTGGTAAGAAGCTTGCTTTCCAACCACATGGTTCCGGGTTCAGTCCTTGGGCAAGTGTCTTCTACTATAGTCTCGGGCCAACCAAAGTCTTGTGAGTGGATTTGATAGACGGAAACTAAAAGAAGTCCGTCGTATATATATATGTATATATCTATGTGTGTCTGTCCCTCACCACCGCTTGACAACGTGTTGGTTAGTTTACGCCCCCGTAATATAGAGGTTCGGCAAAAGGGATCGATAGAATAAATACCAGGCTTGAGAAAAAAGTACTGCTGTCGATTCATTCGACTAAATACTTCAAGGTGGTGCCCCAGCATGGCCGCAGTATGATGACTGAAACAAATATAAGATATATGTGTGTGTATGTACTAGATACGTGTGTATTTCTATCATCAACACGAACACAACCATCAATAGCAACAGTATATATAGTATGAAGTAGATAAGTAAATCCATTTCAAGTAAAAACATAATGTGGTGTCCTAGTGTATTTTAAAAGTTCAATGAAATGTCTTAGATCTTTAAGGATTGACTTGAGATTAAACAGCCACAAACAATGCAAATAGCAAGAACAATATAACCACTACAACACCAACAATACCCACCCACCGTCACAAAAATCTAAACCAATGCAAACCACTATCAGTCCACCAACTTTTGAATCCAACTGGCTACAACAGATATCAGCATGTACCCCAACACTTGTATGCTCTCTTAAGTCAGAAGTGCAAGGGGCGAATTGTTTATAACATCTGGTGACCCTTCAGCTAACTGTAATCATTTTCATTTTGCATCAATAGAAATAAGACAAGTTTTGGTTCTCACAAATCAGATTTTTCCTGGGCCAATTTTTTTTTTTTACTACATATTTGTTGTGGATAATTAATTGCAAATCTTGCAATGTCTACAATAGGAACAATATGTGACAATAGAGAAATTAGGGAAATTGTGAACGCTGATACAGAGGCTGCTACTAATTATCCTTAGCAGTTGAAGAAAATGATCGCTGAAGGGGGCTACACACCAAAGCAAGTATACAATGTTGATGAGACTGCACTTTTCTGCTAGAACTTTTATTTCTCAAGAAGAAAATTCAACATCAGAATTAATCAAATGTAATACTTATTTCTTTACGTTTTCATTTAATTATGCATTCTCTTTAGTTTTGAGATTTCAATGACATGATTGTTAAAGGGTTAAGTTAGACATGGGTAACCTTTTTTGAGAAACAGGCCATATGAGACATGGCTCATTATTGGGTGGACTGCACTACTAAAAAAATTCAAAGTAAGTATTTGTTAAGTTGCCAGTCAGAACTGTTCTAAAAAATGTGCAAATTCGGTATTAACAATTTCTTCTAGGGCTGTGAAGTATGGGAGGGAGAATGAGCAGTTGTGTTGCACTTTATACCATTTTTTCTTCTGTTATAGGTACTGGAAGTGGTTCCCTTTCACATGCTATCCTTCGTACAATTTTACCAACTGGTCATTTACATACTTTTGAATTTCATGAACAGAGAGCAGAAATAGCTCTCAAAGAATTTAAAACCCATGGTTTATCTGATTATGTGACAGCAGTATGCAGAGATGTCTGTAAGGATGGATTTGGTGTTGAAGATGACATGGCTGATGCTGTCTTCTTAGACATGCCATCGCCCTGGGAAGCCATTGTGTTTGCCAGTAAAGTACTGAAAAAACAAGGTACAGTGTTAACTTTGATAGATGTGATTTAGTGTGGCTAAGAAGTTTGCTTCATATAGGATTTATTTGTCAAACATAAGGATATTCTAAGATAAATTTTCTTTGTAGTTATACAATTTGAACTTTGCCTTTGTTATTTTATCTGCACTGTCTTTCCATTGTACAAAATATCTAAATTATAGAGAAAATTTTGAATCAAATGCAATCATTTGTTTTTCAAATATTACAACTTTTGGCTTTCAGTATTGAATTCAATTGTTAGTATAGGGAGAGATCAATACAGGATGAGTTATTGAAATATTTAAGAATTAAATCTTTTTTAGTGACAGAATTAAGAATGAGTAAATGTTTGATATCTTATCACCTAATACACTTAACCAGCTGTAACTTGCTATTACATATAAAATTTCCTGTTAAATATGTATATTTGCATGTACATATGAATAATGTTTATTCTTAGGGTTTCTTAATTTCTGCTTTTATATTTATTTAGGTGGAAGGATATGTACATTTTCTCCATGTATTGAGCAAGTTCAAAAGTCACATGAAGTATTAAGAGAAAATGGCTTTGAAGACTGTTCAACTGTTGAATGTCTGGTACGGAATTTTGATGTTAGAACAATAAACATTCCAATACCTTGCCTTGGCAACATAGAAGAAGAAAACACCATGTTAACAAACAAAAGTGAGAGTCCTACAGAAAATAAAATCAAATGTTTAGAAAATAGTTTACAGGAAAATAATGAACTTGAAAAACAACAGACTGATAAAGAGTCTAAGAGTCCAGATAATAATGATACTTTTTACAGTTATGATTTGGTTGGACGTAAAACAAAGGATTATTTCCAGGTCAAGAGTGGTGTACCTCCAACTACAATGCCAGGCCATACAGGATACCTAACATTTGCTTCTCTCTATCTATGACATATGTGCATATACTAAAATAAATACATTTTATTTTGAAGTTTTCAGCTTTTTACTTTATAAAATAATTTATGCTGTCATATTAGTTTCATTCACAATCAAATTTTGAATAATAGTATATCTATAATAAAATGCTTTAGCAGTATTTTGACCAGCAACACTACAAATTGACTCAGTTTGATGTTATAGAATTTTATCCATCCATAAATAAACCTGTTTTCAGAGCTTCAACTTTCATCAACAGCCTCTTTATGAATCAGGGAATCTGATATTAAGATAATTATGCTCATAATAAAATCTTTTTTGTTTATTGATAACTCATTGTGTTAAAAAAAAATTATTTGCTTCCATGCAATCACTTGATTTTACTAGACTATATTTTAGGCTTTTTGCATTAAAGGTTTCCTACCTTGTGAAGTATATAGATATAACAGCCTTTTAGTTTCTCACAATATGAGCAGTGATGAATTAGTTTTAGAAAAGACCTCAAAATTATTTAGTGAAATAAGTCTATGCATTACAGTTGATGCTAATCTTATAATCAAAATTTTTGGAAATTATCATATTGAAAACTTAAGGGAAAGTGTATATTATATAATTAAATCTAATCACCCAGCAGATATTTTACAAAATTTAATCTCTCAAGGTGCCATGTAAAAAGCACTATCGCTGAGAGTCTGGTGCTAGTGGTACGTTAAAGCACCCAGCACACACTGTAAAGTGGTTGGCGTTAGGAAGGGAATCCAGCTGTAGAAACCAAGCCAAATCAGACTGGAACCTGGTACAGCTCCGGTCAAACTGTCCAACCCATGCCAGCATGGAAAAAGGACGTTAGAGGATGATGATGATATTTCATTATCCTCAAGACAGGCTATTTCCATTAGTGCATTTCATTATTATAATGTGTCCTTTTGCAGTACTGGTTTTACAGATAAAATATGATACGCAATTTGCATTTATGATCCTAAGTGTGAAAAATAGATCAGTTTATAATGTAAATTTACAAATATTTCTTATAAGCGATTTCTTTTCAGTTTCCAGTGAATCATAGGTATAAGGTTTTTAACAAACTTGATTACGGTAGGCTATTCCTGTAGTAAAAACTTGAGAAGTTCAACCATTTCAATTACAAAAGCCTTTCAAATAACATTCCCTTTTACCTGCAACTTCATTGCTTCAAATAATTGTCTACTTAATGGCAATTTTCTTTCAAAAGATTTTGTATATTGGGCTAAATATACAGAATATCAAAAACTTATAATGGATTGACTAAGTTTAATTTCAAAGTTTTATTTTATGAACATATTCATTCAAGAAATCAGAGAAAAAATTTACTACAAGCCTTTCCAAATATATTTCAGCAACTTTATCTTTCGCCTCTCCACCTTACGTGGGTGATCTTTCACTTTGGTTTATGCAACTTGAAGTCAACTTCGCGGCTAAGAAGATATCATCTGATACGCACCAGTTTCATCATCTTGTTATATCTTTGCCACCTGCCCTGAGCAGCGAAGTTAAGGACTTGATCACTAATCACTTGGACTGCTCATTTTTACAAAATATGAAGGTAGAAATTTTAAGCAGAAGCGATTTCACCAACTTCATAAAGAAACACTAGGAGATAAAATACCTTAACTATTGAGAAGAATGCGGGATTTGGTGAAGACAATCCCCTTGAGGAATCAATGTTACAGTAACTTTTTTCAGCCCTTCCTTCTAATGTGCAAGCTATTTTAATGATCATAAGGGAGCAGAGATTGATTACCCAATTAGCAGATAGTATTATCAATATTTCTTCAAATACCAGTAATACTTAAACTTATCCTCCCACTCTTGTATCTTCAATATTCTCTGAGTTGGCATTGTTCCGTAAGATGGCTGATGAGAAAATACAAGCTCGAGCAGTTCGAGTTTCCAAGGTGCTGTCAGTGCTCGAATTCTTGTGGCTGGAAAATTTTGAGAAAGCATTTTTGAAGCCCTTGCAGGAATTCTTCATCATTCTGTTGGTATCACAGTTGTTTTGGAACAGATGTGCACAAGTGCATCCCACATTGTCCTTTTAAGTTATCAGCTCAACAGTGGGAAAACTTTGTCTCCAGGGACTAAGCGCAACTACATCTCTGGACAGAATATCTGTTTGTCGTGTATCTTTCGTCTACAATAACATTTCAAAGCAGCGTTTATTAGTGGATACAGGAGCAGCTTGCAGCATATGGCCTGTCAAATTCTTGTATGATTCACAAAAGCCATCAGCCATTACCTTGCAAGCTGTTAATCATTCTCCTATTCCCACTTACGGTGAAAAGTCTTTAACTCTTGACCACAATTTAAGGCAACATTCAAATGGATTTTCATCATTGCTGACTTACTGTATTCTATCCTTGATGCCAACTTCCTGCATCATTTTGGTCTTGTTGATTTGAAACAAGTGAGTGATAGATTCAGAAGCAGTTATCTGTGCCGGGTATGTACTTCAAGCCTCTTGCCATCAGTGCTCTCTTTGTTCCATCTGCATCTAATTGTTATCATGCAATTCAGAAATTTATGAGTATCACTCTTACTGTTTTTACTAACAAGAGTCCGGTACACTCTGTTACCCATCATATTACAAAGGTTTCATCTGTTTCATCTTGGCCTAGGCATCTCACCATGCACAAGCTTAAGATAGTGAAGGACAAATTTGGTCAGATGTTAGACTTTGGAATAATTCAACCTTCTAGCAGTAACTGGTTGTGAAAAAGTCCGAGGGAGATTAAACATTTAAATGCCTTAACAGTTCCAGATAAGTATCCAATTCCACATATTCATGACTTTTCAGCTTCTTTACATGGTTGTACTGTCTTTTTGACGATTGATTTAGTACGTGCCTACGATCAAATTCCTATTGAACCAGCTGACATTCCTAAGACAGCTATAACTACTACTTTTGGACTTTTCAAATTTCTTAAAATGCCTTTCAGTCTTCATAATGCTGGTTACATTAAAGACTTGTTAATTGTTAGCCCTATGGAGGAGCAATATTTTCAGCATTTAGAACAGCTTTTTCTAGATTACCACAGTTTGGTGTGATAATTGACCCCAATAAATGTCTATTTGGTGTTTCTCCTATTCATTTTTGGGACATGTTATTGATAAAAATGGAATTTGTCTTTTAAAAGAAAGTTGATGCCATTCTTGATATTCCAGTTCCTACTTCGTTAAGGAAGTTATGAGAATTTCTCAGCCTTAACTTCTACAGAAGATTTATTCCACACTGTACGGAAACCATTATTTCCACTACTTGAGTTTTTATGTAATTGTAAAAAAAAAAGAACGAAGCTATTTTGTTAAATGCGGCTGAATTGCAATCTTTTAATGATATCATAGGATAGTTAACTAAAGTTATACTTTTAACCCAGCCAATAACAGATGCACCTCTGTCACTGATGGTGATGCATCTGATGTTGGTATTGCAACAATTTGTTCAAAATGTCTGGCAACCACTTTTTTTTCTAAGTGCTTTAAATCAGCAGAAATGAGACAGCACTTTTGGAAGAGAACTATTGGCCACTTATTTATCTGTGAAGCATTTTCAACATTTTTTTAGAAGGGTGGCACTTTACCATATACACCGATCATAGGCCATTGACATATGCACTGCACTCTAAATTTGATAAATACTCTTGGGATATTAGACATCTTGATTTTATTTCACAATTCACTGTGGATATTTGTTATATCAAGGGTGTTGATAATTCAGCAGCAGACACCTTATCTTGTGTCCATGTCAATGCTTTGCATACTGCCAATACTATTGACCTGCAACAGATTGCTATGGATCAAACAGACAATGAAAAGTTATTGTGACTCCGAACATTGAAATCATCCTCTTCAGATTTTCGCTTATTACCATTGCACTCTACTGATTTGTTTATTTGGTGTGATGCCTCTACTGAGTTTTTTTTACCTTACATCCCAGAAAATCATAGACAAACTATTTTCTCCACTCTCCATAATTTATCTTGGCCAGGTATTTCAGCAACAGCGAAATTAATTTCACCTAGTATGCAAAAAGACATTCATAATTGTGTGCACCATTGTATATCTTGCCAAAAAACTATGGTTCAGCAACACATCAAAACAACTTTAGGCACTTTTGTTACTCCTGATGCTTGCTTTAAGCATATCTATACAGATATTGTTGGTCCTTTACCACCAGTCCAAGATAGAATGTATTTTTTGACCTGCATAGATCATTTTTCCAGATGGCCTGAAGCCACACCAATTAAGGACATATCACTCCTTACTGTTGCAAAGGCTCTCATGGCCGAGTGGATTTCACGTTTTGGAACTCTTTTGACAATAATAACTGGCAGGGATCATCAGTTTGAATCCAGTCTCTTTGCCAGTCTATCTAACCTGCTAGTTATGCATCAAATTCGTACCACAGCTTATCACCCCATGTCTATGGAATGGTAGAACATTTTCATTGACAGCTTAAAGCAGCTTTGGAAGCACATCCCAATTCGGATAGCTGGTTAGAAATTTTGCCAATCATTTTATTAGATCTTCATTCTGCTGTTAACGAGGACCTATGTTATATCCCTGCAGAATTACTGTATGGTTCACTGCCTGGTTAAATGATACTAGCTACAACTACAACTGATCAACATTTTGATCCAACCAACTATGTTCATTGGTTGTGAAATTACATAACAGAGTTACCTCCATTAATAACAAAACCACAGTTAATTAAAACTTTTGTTCTACCTGACATCATTTCTTGGACTCATGTTTTTGTATGCAATGATTCAGTCAAGCATCCCTCACAGACAGTTTATACCGACCTGTACCGTGTGTTAAAGCTAAACCTAAGTACATGATTTTGAACATTCAAGGAAGACAGCAGACTGTCAGCATTGATAGACTTAAGCAGGCTTTTGTTGAATCTCTTCCTTGTCAACAACACTCTTTTTCTCCTGCCACACCCACACAGTCTACACACACATAACATACCATCTAATAGCAATACACCTCCTACTAACAGCATGGAGAGGTAGAAGAGTACATTGGCCGGCTAAATACACCCGCACATACTTTTATTAAACAAGACACAACAAAAACTGTTTTCCTTTTCCAAGAAGAAAAAGAAATATTGAACTTAACATTTGCTATGAACATTTTCAATAATTTCTCATCGATCAATGTATATTTTTCCTTTTTATTTTTCCTTTTTGTATTTCTGTTGGTCATTCTTTTCCTTCTGTGTTCATATGCATTTCATTTATATTTTCGTTCTCTTACATTTCATACAAGAGAACTGGAAGGAGGCTACTTGTAGCAGATTTGAAACCAAATCGACAAATTGCCAAGTAAAAGCCATGGCTTAGTAACAGTCAATTTATGTGATCAGCTGATCAACTGACCATCCAGCATTGAAACATCACGTGATGCAACTTTCTAGAATCTTTTAGAACATCTTCTAACAAGGCTTATAAATAGACATGCTTTGGGCACCAAATTTCAGTTTGTGGACGATCGCTGCCAGGAAAACCACATTCTCACTTTACTGCATCTAACAGTCATTCAAATGACTCCTTACTCAACTGAGTAGACAGGAGTTACAGTTTTGCAGTCATCAACACAATGTGATATTTTCTTGTCATGACAGTGCATTCACAAAGCCCACTCAACCAACTACTTTGTAATAACTACAGAATTGTCCTTCCAGTATGTAAACTTTGTTGTATTTTTACTTCAAGACCAACATGGAAAATATTTTGTGGTGAGTAAAGTTCTATTAATTGTTCACAAGTGTTGTGCATCATTATAACCCAACTCAACCACCAGCATCTCTCATCTTTCATTAGCACTACACCCTCGTGACAAAGCCTTTGATGGCTTCTCTGACCTCATCTAGGGTTGGAGATTTGCTGAGGGAATGTTCCACTAGTTGTTTACTACATGTTGTTCAATGGTGACAGGTTGGTTCAGCAAACCCTCAAAGTTTTCCTTTCATCTGGTGCTGATTGCAACATTGGATTTAAAGATGGTGGTACCATCTTTGCTTTTGAGAGGAGCTTAGGACATCAAAGGACAAACAATGGCTTTAGTTGTATTGAAAAACACCTGTGTTCTTTGACAGTTTGTGGTGAATTTTTGGGCAGATGTTCTTGAAGATTTTACTGGAATCGTTTCATGCATTTGACATCCTGAAGATTTTCAACATTGAATTTCTTGCTGCTATTCTGGTTTTGGTGTTTCCTTTTTTGTCGAATCTTCATTTTCAATTTTTAGAGGAGATGAGATGAATCTGCACATGTGACAGCTTGGATCTTCAGCACATCTTGATGATCACAGGATCTTATAATGATATAGCCAATCAGGTTCCAGTGTTTTAAGCATGGATGTTGTCATGAAGTTTTGTACTTGTTTGTTTCTGGTGAAAGAAGGTATTGGTAATCAGATTATGTTCAGCACACTTGGTGAGAAGAATTGTCCTGTTGACATTGGCCCTGCCAATTCCTTCTTTTCCAATGGTTCCAGTTCGGAGACTGTGAGCTCTCCCAACTCTGGCATAAAAGTCATCAAGTAGTACAATCTTGTCTTCTTTGGGAGTGGACAAGAGTACTTCACTGAGTTCAGCATAGTTTTCCTTTACATTGTTTTCAGCATCCAAAGTTGGAGCATAGGTACTGATGATGGTGGCATGTTGATTTCTGTTGAGCATAATCCTCAGTGTCCTAAGTTATTCTTTGATTCTGAGGGGTTGCTCAGTCACTTTCCAAAGCAGGCTGTTTCAGATGGCAACACCCACACCTTAGGTCCTAGGTTGTTCAGAGTCAATACCTTTCCAAAAGAAGGTGTATTGACCATGTTCTTTTTTGAGTTGTCTTTCTTCTGCTCCCACTCAGAGCAACAATGTTAAAGCTGAACATGTTCATGAGCTACAAAGGCAGTTCTTTTAGGTCTGTCCAAGTCTGAATTGTCCATCAATTCCATGTTCTAAAATTTCATTGTTCGATATCCTGTAGCTTTCTGACTGCATGTTATTGAAACCCCCTGGACACAATTTTCCAGACAGGTTATAGGCGCGGCGTGGCTGTGTGGTAAGAAGCTTGCTTCCCAACCACATGGTTCTGGGTTCAATCCCACTGCGTGG
>JAOPUL010000839.1:27248219-27260020 GCA_027564515.1 Octopus rubescens | reverse complement strand
GGAGACACACAAAAAAAAATCTTCGTAGTTTGGAGGAACTTGGTTTTCATGATGTCCATATCATGTCTTACAGTGTTCACAGAGATTTGAACAGCAGTCATGATGTTAGCATTCTAATACCGAGCACGAATCATCATGATACAGGTAACTCTTTACCACTATTCAGATGGCTTCCAGTCCCTGTCAGCTAACTTTTTCTCAACTACAACTTTAATCTTTAGGCTCTCCAACGCCGTTGGCTGTTCACTAATACATCAAGTTGTTCCTGAAAAAAGGAGACATAAAAAATCGTCAAATTTAGCCTAAATACACTGTATACTTTTTATTTCATTCTTTTTTTTTTCCATCTTCATCTTATTTTATGTAAATCTCTAAATTATATGTAATTGATCTGTGTAACGTGCTCTTCATCCGGTTTCAGTAATTTATTAATTACATATGTAAATCAGTCTATCCAATATATTTAAGCGCTTCGTTAAAAATGAATTTATAAGAAATTTCCACTGAAAACCGTCCGTCAGATCCCTCTTTTTCTGACCACCAAAATTGTATTAAGGTACAAGATGCTTACACCTGTGTATACAGTATTGGCTAAAATCTATAGATATGTTCAGTAGTAAAGAATAGCATTGACATTAAAAAAAACACCGTAAACGCACCAGTAATTTAATACTATACACTCACAACACACACATATATGTGTGAATTTTCGAATCGAAAATTGTTGGTGCAAAGAAAAATTCGTTTCATATATATATATATATATATATTACAATTTCAATGGTATGATTGTTGACGCGACAACTGTCACATTATTATTATGTATTACAGTTTCCTAAGTTCAATCGTATGAAACATTTTGAAAGAAAAGTTATTGTACGTTGACTTACCTTTGTTACTTTCGCCATTACCATCCGTTAACACTACCCAAGGAATAACGTTGTTATTTTTTATCAAATAAACAACTCCTGTTCTATCATCAACAGTGTATAAATTTCCGTTATATGTCACAAGCTCAGATAATTCCATACCGCGCCCACCTTGAGACAGGGTAGACGAAAGAGTTAACATTTTAGATTCGAACTCAACTGATAAATTGGTGAAATCATCTGAAATTGTTAAATTCCCTAATTTCATGTAACTGATCCAGGCATTTGATTTTCTAAATGACTGTGTGTCTAAATCTGCGATTATAGCTATTCGGTATTTTAACCCGGCCTCTGTAAGTACTGGTTTGGAAAGAGGATAAATTGAATTGTAAAATCGATTTGAATGAAAATTGTCACGCGGACAATTTATGGCTAAATTTGATGGATTAGGAAGGAACATCACAACTAAAATAAGAACAGCGCCAGCGAAAATGGCAGCATACGCAAGAAAACGGGGCTTTATGTGAAGTTTAGCATTACCGACCCTATAAGGTACAGGTCGGCGTATGGCAACCATCCAGTCATGTACTGTTGAAGGATATGTGCCCTTCATATCATAATCCATAAAATCTGTAAGTTGTTCCTGATCGGGAAACAAATTTTGTTTCACGGACACCATTGACGTGTGCCATGATCAGTGTCGTCTGTCGTCATGTTTTTTAAATTTATTACCGCACTGAATATTTAATCATGTTAATAAAAAAGAAACCTTTATAATATATTTTAAGTAGTATTTCTCGATTAAATAATTCGTATAATTTAAAAAAAGTAAGTTTTTTTTTAAGATAAAAAAATTAATAATCATTTACCCCGAAGTGGTCATATGTTTCCACGTGCAGTTTAGAAAATGTCTTCGAAGTTACTTGATATTGAACTGGATCAGGTAAAAATGCTTGGTTTCATTTAATTTATCTGTATATTGTATTATTATTGCATGGTTAAATAGTTTATTAATCTGTCAGTTCTCCTGTATATTTTTCATTTGTTTCTCTAAAATATTTTTTCGCAGATAAGTAATCTGAGCTCCCTTCAATTTTTTTTAAAACAAATAGCACATTTTTACTACGAAGTATTGCCGTTTTAGCGAATATTGTGTCATATTATTTTATTTGCCTTCATACCACTTTTCTTGGTTACGAATCACTAAGGAACTGAACTGAGTATCGGACAGAAATCGTACACAAATAGATTAGTATATTCGAAGATGCAAATGGTGTTACCATCTCGACTGGTTACGTGTTCACTCGATCAACCCATTGAATATCCCTCAAATCAGTATTGTCTTAAAAAGGAAGGAAATGTTAGATAATATCGTCCTATACATTATATCTGAGGAAAAGAAGATAAGGTGTCATGGAGGGAACGTTTGATCATCAGTATACGGGATTAGAGCTGACTTGGTTCTAAATTCTTTCAACACATGGCTTCGCCCGCCCTTAATCACAAATCAAATCTCCCTCATGTCACATTTTCCTGCTTTAACAAGGGAAAGGACACATTGGATTATGTAGTTCGGGTTATATTATAACAACAAAAAAATGACGATATGGTCATGGCTGGAACCTCTTTGATCATAAATCTGCTCGGTCAAAACTTGGCTATCTTTATTTTTTATACTCAATAATACAGTTGTAGCTATTTTCTTGCTAATTCATTTGTCGGAGAGCTCTCTTTATAGAGACATAAACATTTAATGTCCGTTTTCCAGACTGGTATGAGTTGGGCGGCTTGACATCAACTGGCAAGGCCAGAAGCTGCACCAGATTCCCATAGTCAGTTTTGGCCTGGTTTCTACAGCTGGATGCCCTTCCTAACGCCAATCACTTTACAGAGTGTACAGGGTGGTTTTTACGTGGTACCAACATCGTTTTTCTTATATAATTATGTATTTTAGCATCATAAAAAATATCAGATACAATAAAACCCATTGACAAAAAATATATAATCTCTTTTGATATTAAGGTAAGGAGTGACAAATCTGGTCAGGATACCTGCTGCAGGTAATTTTCCTTGCAGGAACTGAACTTAGTACAACAAGACAGCAAATCATTTGAGAATCTTACAGTGCAACTACTGCCAACAGAAATGAATTATATCAGACCCTGATGGCTACTTAGAGCTAGGTGGAATCTGGCTAATAAGCGTTAAGTGTCTTGGCCAGCAACAATGAAATGACAGTGAAGGGATACAAATTGTCAATTTCTTGATTGGTTGTTGTTGTTTTTGCTTAGTCTGAGGCCAGTATGATTAAAGACATTCAAGTCATGACTTTATTTTTCCAAGACAGTACAGCATATCTAGGACTACCTATGTATTAAAATGTGGCACAAAGATTTGACTGCTAACTCTAGTAGGCCAAACAACTACATAAAGGCTCTTTCAGTGGCCCATCCTAAGACAGAGATATGGTTATGTAGATAAGAATTAAGAAGTTTATTTCACAACCTCAGATTTATCAACACCTTGTGACATTTGGTAGACAAATTATACACAAGTCCAATATATGTGTCCTTATGTGTTTATTTTACATTGGTCTAAAACAAAATGTGTTATATTGTGTTCCTTCATGCCCTTAGCTTGATGGTTTGATAATAAAGATCACTTAATATAAATACTAAGCTGAAATAAATGTTGAATTATGGGGTGGGGGTGGGGATGATATGATTGGGTAAACCCTTGAAGGTGGTGCTCTGGTGTGGCTGCAAATCCAGTGGCTGAAACCAGTAAAAAAAAATAAAAGAATATTCACATTTACAATCCATGACTACATCTCAAACTCTTCTCTTTATACATGGCTCTGGTCATAACCAGAATCATTGTCATTATTTTGCATTTACTTTACTTTGAATGCACATGGGTCAGTGGTTAGACCATCAGGCTTACAATCGTGAGGTTGTGAGTTCGATTCCCGGACCACGCTGTGTGTTGTGTCCTTGAGCAAGACACTTTATTTCATGTTGCTCCAGTTCACTCAGTTGTAAAAATAAGTTGCGACATCACCAGTGCCAAGTTGGATCGGCCTTTGCCTTTCCCTTGGACAACATCAGTGGTGTGGCGTGGAGAGGGGAGACTGGTATGCATGGGCGGCTGCTGGACTTGTGTCTTGGAAGGGAACTTTCTATGTACAATCCCATGGTCATTCGTGACCAAATGGAGTCTTTACTTTTTTTACTTTACTTTGATATAATTTACCTTCATTTTACTTTGATAGGAAGCATTTTTCTAGAAAATGCAAGAAATACTAAGTTTTATGGCATAACATAAGTTATACATTTTCTTATTTTTATTCTAGGTTAACTCCAGTGTAAATGCTCTGTTCAATTTTTTAAAGAAGAAAAGAAAAAATGAACTATTTGATGTTCCAGTGAAAATATTGATGTCTTTCACCTTCAAATCAATTCCAAAAATCAAAAACAAAGTTATCAATCTGTAAGAAAAATTGACATCTCTTTCATATAAAATATTTTAGATGAATGTTTCCTTACTGTTTCTATTTAGGTTGGATTGGTTCGTTAATAATTTGGATTTATAATTGAAGGAATGTTTTTCTTTTTTACATTTATTTACCTCAGTTGATGGCTTAAAAGATGTACGCCAATTTTACTTTACATATTCAAGAAACAAAGATTTTATAGAGCATTAAAGCTTATATGAGGCCCAATTTTATATATAAGACCCAGGATGATATTCTGAGATATTTGAAGAGGGGGGGGTTATATGCCATCAAATATGGTGTGTTTGTTTGTATTTTTGTCACTTTATTCAAACGTATATAATCAAGAAGTCAACTCATAAGTTAGAGTTTAAACACTAAGGCTTTCTCCTATGTCTCACTCAACTCTTCAAATATTAAAAAAAATTTAAATGGTGATGTTAGAAAACAATATAATTTCTTAACACTAATAGATACGAGTCAAGGGTGAAACCACATTCCATTGAAGTGTAGGATACAGACTAGGCCAGTGATGGTGAACCTTTCTTTTGTCCACCATGGTGGAAATTTTAATTTTTTAAATAATCCTGTCATTGGAGTAGTAACAGTTTGCCTCAGGCTCATGTGGCCAAAGCTTATCTGGATTTCCAAAAAGTTTCAGCAACTGAGTACAAAACTCACACAGATGCCAGTCTGTCATAGGGTTAACACCAAACTGCCACTGGTACTTGTTTTCAGCTGAATGGCTTGGAGTAATATGAAATGAAGTCTCTTGCTCAAGAACACATGCTGCTCAGTCCAAGACTTGAACCCATGCCCTAACATTAATCAGGATAGTGCTCTAACAACTGGGCCACATGCCTTCACTGTCACTTATATGCATACATGTATTTTAGTTTTAGATAAATACTTATAAGGGCGATTGCTGCAAGTGTGAGGTGAATCCGGCCACCCCCGTTCACGGGGACAAAACCGGATTTAAAACTTTGGAAGAAGAAGATTATTATTATTATTATGATGGCAGCAAGCTGGCAGAATCGTTAGCACATGGGGAGAAATGCTTAGTGGCAATACTTCCGACTTTACGTTCTGAGTTCAAATGCCGCCGGGGTCGACTTTGCTTTTCATCCTTCAGGGGTCGATAAAGTGATTACCAGTTACGAACTGGGGTCGATAACATCGATTACTCCCCTCCCCCCAAATTTCAGGCCTTCGTGCCTAGTATAGAAAGGATTATTATTATTATTATGTGGGCAAAATGCCTTGTGGTATTTCTTTTAGTTATTTACATTCTGAGTTCAAATACCACCAAGGCCAACTTTATCATTCCTCCCCCAGAACTGATAAAATAAAGTATCAGTCAAGTTCTGGTGTCAATGCAATTGACTAAACCCCTCTTCTCAAAAATGCTAGCCTTGTGCGAATATTTGAAAGATTATTATCATTATTAAGAAGCAACCGATAAAGGTTTGATGCCCTGCTCCATCATGTTTTTTGAGAAATGGAGATGGAATAGTTGATCATAGTGCTATGGACACTCATACTATATATTACATCCTTAGAAAAGGCACATAAATATGCTTGCACAAGCTCTGTAAGCTGCTAACAAGTTTCTGTCTTGCCTTATATTTAAGTAATTAGTGGTGAAAAGAGAGAGACATTGAGCAGCAAAACAATTTTGCTCATGGTCTTCCTGGTGAGCAACATGAAGGGTAACCAGCTGTAAAACAATGCCTCAATATTTTCATCTAATCTATGCTGCTATGGGGGGGGGGGGAGGATGTAAAAATGAATAAACAAAAAATATGTACATTTATTCTATATTTGAAAAAGTAACATTCCCCTATGAGAAAGTTGATGAAACACAAAAAAGGAGAAAAATGTACAGGCTTTGTCTGTCCTTTAATGAATCGGGAAAAGACAATATAGATTAGTAGTCATTAATGGAAAAGCCAGCCTTGGTACTTGGGCCTAGGCTTTGATTCTGATTACATGCTGTATGTGATAGCAAGTGTACAACAGTCCATTTCATCTTAAATCCATGGATATCATACTCATTTACAAGGGACTCCACAAAGAGAAATGTGAAATTTCATTTTTTTTTTTTTTGCATAACAGATATATGTTCTCTTACCACAAGCCTTATAATATGAAAAATCATTGTCAAATTACCCGATATGAACATATTTTTTTATCAAACATCTTCTGCATGAGTTCTGCTGATGATTCCAGCATTTGGTCTTTTTCGGAAATCTGAGAAACAAAACAATTATCGAATAAATAAAAAAACATTACAAAAAATTGAATAATATTTACAAATGAAGAGATCACTTGATCTACTAGAAATAGTAGCTAAATCTCTCAAATTATACCTAACCACCATAAAAAAAAAAGACAGGACCCTTAGAATAGAGAACTCCTCAAAAATCAGGTGTGGCAATCAAAGCTGGAATGTCTTTGATCACAGACTTACTCAATCAGAGTTGGCCTTAGGCTAAACAATAACAAACTTTCTAATTTTATATGTGGGAACCAGTGAAAGCACTGAGCCAGTTAGGGAAAATTCGTATTTATTGTCGCATCTAACTCATACCAACATAGAAAGACAGGTGATAAATACACAAACACAATCATATCAGACAATAGAGATTATTTTTCTTACATTTACAAAAGAGCACCTTCTTCTAAAAGGCATTTTAAAAACTTTCCAGGAGGTAATAAGCTTCAGAATTTGTTTGCTCTATATGACCATGACTTAAGCACATCCATACGTTTTTGTACTTCATTTATACTTATAACTATAATAACAGTAGAAGTCATCTATATATATTTGCGATATATCGCTATGGGTTTCTTTACAAATGATATAGAAACACTGAATCAATGCTTGACTTTGGATTCTGTGGTATTAAACAAATACAAATAAAGCAATAGATAAGAGTGTATTTTACTTGGGTAACTTTCTTTATGATGTTCTGGTACCTAATGTTCACAGCTAGGTGAACAAAATATATAGAATATAGTATTAAAAAAAACTATGATTTAGAACACTACAGCAGTAGAGTTGGGAAAAAGTTAAATATAAGAACACACATACTTTTATCTTAAAACTTTTATAATCTGGTTATTAAATGCTTTAATAATCTGAATGATTTCGAATGAAAATACCCTTCATCAAAGAGTGATGAGAATGCATCTGTTAAAAACCCAGACATGTCAGGAGAATGTGTCTGGATTCTTGTCAGCTTCAAGACTGTGAGGTGATAAGACCATATGTTGTTGAAGTGTAAAGAATGTGAAGTTGCAAATTGTATTGCATGGAGTATGTCTCAGAGTTCTTTTGTTAGGAACCTATTGTCAGTAGATAGGACAAAGGCTATGTGTTCACAAAGAGAAAATGAGGCAAAAGTTGTGTAGTACAGAAGGCATGAGGTGATGATGGTGGCTAGATTAGCCACTGAGCTTTATTCAGGTGTTGTTAGCTGATGATAACATCATTAACTTCTTTGATCTGCAAGTACCCAACATTTTGAATGTTATATTTACACCAGGATTCAGCATTTTCACATATGAATAAAAAAATTAAAAAAATAAAAAACCCTCCACACATGGGCTATATCAGACAAAAAGACCTAGATAATGTTGGAGTCAGAAAAACATTGTTATTATGAGAGCCACATACTTGAATTGTGGATCTAAGAAGCTATTTTCATCAGACAACATAAACCAGCCATCAACAACTGACAAGAATTGAAGGAAATCTGCTGACTAATCTAAATCCTTCCACCAGCCCTATGCAACACAACTTTTACCCCACTTTCTCCTTACAAACATATGGCTTTTCTTGTACCTACCTACAATAGATTTCCAACAAAAGAACTCTGAGACATGCCCCATGTACCATAACATCTTCAGATTTCAATAACATGCAGTCTTACCTCCCTATAAAAACCGGAAACTGAAAAGAACGCAGATGCATTCTCCTAGTCTCTTTACTCCTTGGGAAACGGATATTTTTAACCAAAACACCAGTATATTAAATACCTTTAAGATAAAATTTTAATCATTGTTTTTATTCATATTTAATCTTTCCCCAAGTGTTATGCCATGGCTTTCTAAATCACAGTTTTTCTTTTTAATATTCCACAATGCTTTAAGCAAACAACACTCTTCTAAGAATATAGCATCTTACTCAAACTTTTGGAGATAGTATGGAACATAAGAAACAAATTTACTGGGACACTAGTGCAAGATGCACAATAAGAAATGTACGAAGACTACTGAATATAGATGTCAACTGGCACTATAACATAAGAACTCAGTAGATTTACAGAGAGTGTATAGAACACAGGAGCAAAATGCACAATGATAAATGTGTTGTTAGCAGATGTAAAGAATACAGAATACAAACACTGTTTTCGGTGAGTCTTTCTTCTGGTAGAATACATTGGTATTTTTCTTTATTGTTCGTCATGACTGTTACTAGACGTGAACTTGGGAAGTCAAGCTGCAAAAAAAAAAATATGACAATAATGAAAATAAATAACAAATATTCGGTTATGTGTTTCAAGCCGGTAACTGTAATAATGGTGGTGGAAAATGTTCTAAATTTACCTTAAAATCTTCGCTACTCCACAACTTTCATTTAGCATAATTAAAAGCTAGACATGGCTGTGTGATTAAGAAGTTCCCTTCAGAAGCACATGGTTAAGGGTTTGTTCCCGCTGCATGAACATCATTAGCTGGCATTCAATATATTAGAGCTGCAGGTCACCCTATACCTTGTGAGTAAAACTGACAGAAACTGAAGAAATCTATCATATATATATGTGCATGTGTATATTTCTGTGAGTGAGTTCATGTTTCCCCTCATCTTCACATGTGTTTGCTGACTGTAAACAACAACACAGGCAGTATTCTTTGCTTGCAGTCAACCACAAGGGACATCGCCAGACTTTTTGACATGTTGAGTAATCTTTGTAAACAAAAGGCTCAGTCAAATAGTGCTGTTTGTTTCCAGCTCACTGCATAACTATATCTAGTCTGTTCATTGTTCGATAGACTGAGGAATTGATACCTTGCTTCGAAATAGATGTGGCTGATGACAGGAAAAGCATCTACCCCATCATACTCTTGTCTGACCAGTGCAAACATGAAAAATGGATGTTAAAATGGAGATGTCTCCATAGTAACAAATGACAGATGAACACATGCCAACCTACAGACCAATGAACCAAAAGTCCTATTACTGATGCTGCTCTTAACTCTCAATGAATCAGTCTACTTAGATATAAATAGTTACCATGTAATAGAACAAAAAACATTCACAAAATGGAATAAGCTATGTTGTGAAGAAAGAAAGTCAAATATTTTGGGCAGAACTCTTTGTTAGATTGTTACAGTCCACTGTTAGCTTTAGCGAGTTCCTGTGTTATCAACAGATATTTATTCAGCTTCCAGTCCTGAGCTCAAATTCTCCCATGGCTTATATAAATTATTGTACCTAGTCAGTCTATCAGGGTTCTCCCAAGAATCACTACATGGTGATGAAGTCTTCAGAAATACTCAAACAGCCCAATGGTTTAAAGAACATTACTTTGATAAGAAATCATTTGGTGTGTCATTAATCCTTTCCACGATTGCTTAAAAGATTCTAAAAATGACATCATTGTTATCATTTCTCCTTTCCCAATAAAAAAAAAAAAATCAATTCATCGTGCATTAATCAAGAGAAATCAATACTTTAGGTTCAAATAATATGGCCTAAATATATTAGAGTATCTGATCCAGTGCAGCATAAGTGCATATTCAAATCCTGCTGTGGTTGACTTTGTATTCCTTTGCTCTTAGATCAATAAAACAAACGCCAGAGTTATTTAACCATAGGTCTCAATATTTTACATTATGTTGCTCCCTGTAGAGCTTGGCTTCTTTGAATCATATGTTTTATTTTTTCCATCAACTTAAATGCCAATATCTTACTGCAAGTCAAAGAGCTTACAAAAACACACTGTATAACTTAATAGAATTTTGCCGCTTGAGTAGAAAAAAGTGGGAGCATTATTTTTACACAAAAAATTGTTATATTCATTTATTCTTTTACTAGTTTCAGTCATTGGACTACAGCCATGGTAGGATACTGCCTCAAGTGTTTAGTTGATTATATTCAGTCTGCTATGTATTTTATTGAACCCTATTAATTGAATCTCTGTTATGGGTTATAAATATAACAATATAGGTAACAACACTGTTTTTAGACCAGTTTAAACATAACTCTCTCTCTCTCACATACACACAAACATGCAATGGGCTTCTACATAGTTCCCATCTACCATATTTCATTCACATGATATTGGTCAACTCAAGACTAAAGTAGAAGAATAGAAGGCATTTGCCTAAAATGGCATGCTATGGGATCTGCAATCACATATATATGAGTTATCATCATTAAACGTCCTTTTTCCATGCTGGCATTGGTTGGACAGTTTGACAGGAGCTGACAAGCAGAAGACTGCACCAGGCTTTACTGTCTATTTTGACATGGTTTTTATGGCTGGATGACCTTCCTAACACCAACCACCTTATATGTTTGTGTGTGTGTGTCTATGTGTGTATTATTTAATATACACAATTAAAAAAGAGCTACTAATAGTTTCATGCTGTAGAGATACAAGAATTTGGCACACTTGCATGTGTCTCCAAGCAATCTTTCGGGTTCAGTGCATACCATGAGACTTATTTGAAAACCAGGACACTAGTATATGAGAAAAAAAAACCAGAAAGAAGGTTGATGCAAAAAATGGAACAAGAAGAAAGCAAAGAAAAGTAAGAAAACCAAGATTGTTGTCCCCTTTGTCTGTAGAAATCATAATTAATCTAGCTAATGTATAATGGAGAGGAGGCCAACATCTGTGAGATAGCTACTCAGTCTGGAGAGGGTGGTGTCCCCCAATTCGACAAAATAAACTTGTCCTTGTGCTTGCATTTTCGGATCTGGAATTAAGTTGTGTGGTGGCTCTAAAAAGAATGTGTTGATCTTTCAGCTACACATAACTTGCATCTCTTTATATATGGTGTAAATTTCTCCACGATTCTCCACTCGATCATATGTGGTGTGCAGTTGGTCTTCAGATCCTATACATGGTTAGCCAACTTATTAGCTTTATTTTTATCATTGAATAATGTAGGCTGGCATGTGTTCATCTGTCATTTATTTTTATCAGTGTTGGAAAGAAGACTATTAGTAGCTCATTTTTAATTGTGTATATTAAATTATATTTATCTTTCACTGGATAGAGTATTTTTTTTGTTGATCCTACCCATAACGAAACACAAAATTATATGTGTGTGTGTCTGTGTATGCATATATCATCATCATCATCATCATCATTTAACGTCTGTTTTTCCATGCAGGCATGGGTTAGACGGTTTGACTGGAA
>JAOPUL010000839.1:27226790-27238430 GCA_027564515.1 Octopus rubescens | reverse complement strand
CATTTTCCATGCTGGCATGGGTTAGATGGTTTGATCGGAGCTGGCAAGCTGGGAGGTCTGCATCAGGTTCCAGTCTGGTTTGGCTTGGATTCTACGGCTGGATGCGCTTCCTAATGCCAACCACATTACAGTGTGCTGGGTGCTTTTAACATGCCACCGGCACCAGACTCTCGACGCTAGTTCTTTTTATGTGGCACCACACAGGCCATTGGTAGTCAGAAAGCGAGATATAAATGTATATATCTATATTTTGTGCTGGTGACACATTAAAAACACTCGTGCTGGTGACACATAGCTTCAGGCCAAACAAAGTCTTGTGAGTGGATTTGGTTGACAGAAACTGAAGGAAGCCCATCATATATAGATATGTGTGTGTGTGTGTATGCATGTGTCTTTGTCCCCTGCCACTGCTTGAAAACCTGTGTTAGTTTGTTTACAGCCCCATGACTTAGCGGTTCAGCAAAAGAGACCAATAGAATATGTACCAGGCTTAAGACAATAAGTTCTGGGGTCGATTCATTCGACTAAAACCCTTAAAGACAAGTCAAATGACAACAGCAGGGAGTTTGTTGAGGGGAGATTGAGAGGCTGCATCTGGCTGGTTTAAACATAAAACAGGTAGAATATTTGGGCCGGATTTGGCCAGTTTAAATGCTAAAGGATAAAGGGAAGTTTCTCTGTGAGAAAATATTACAAGTGCTGTTTTATATTTGTATATATATACATTATAAATGGCAGACATTATTTTAATCCAATGCTCATTGTGTGTGTATGCATGTGTGTGTGAGTGTGTGTATGTGTGTGTTAGTGTGTGCATGTGTGTGTGTGTGAGTTCTATTTGTACATTCAAATATTTATGTATAGTTGCATTGGTATGTGTGTATGCGTGTGTGTGTATGTATGTGAGTATGTGAGTGTGTGTATGTTGTGTGTGAGTGTATGCATGTGAGTATGTATGTGTGAGTGTGTGTGTGAGTGTGTATGTGAGTGTGTGTGTGTATGAGTATGTTGTGTGTGAGTGTGTGTATGTGAGTGTGTATGTGTGTGTGTATGCGAGTGAGTGTGTGTATGTGTGTGAGTGTGTGTATGTTGTGTGCAAGTGTATGTGAGTGTGTGTATGTGTATGTATGTGTGTGTGTATGTGTGTGTGAGTATGTGTGTGAGTGTGTGTATATGTGTATGTATGTTAGTGTGTGAGTGTGTGTGTGTGTGTGTGTGAGTGTGTGTGTGAGTGTTCTATTTGTACATTCAAATATTTATGTATACTTGCATTGGTATCTACATTATCATGTTTATTGTGTCTAAACATTTATATACAAATATGCTGTCAACACACACAGAAAAAACATACGAGAAAATATTATAATAATAAACCAAAAAATATAATTTAAAATTTATGAAATATTTTTATAAATTACGATTTTAAATTACACATGAATATAAATATTTTGTTACACATTTGACATGATTTTTTTCAAGTGATTTCTTTTATTGAGCAAACTTTAACTTTTAACACGCTGGAGAAAAATTGATATTGCAATGAGTTTTTTCCCCCCTTTCTATGCAACACAATACACCTGCAGCTACAGGGGACATAACTCTACGGCAACACAAGGCGCCTAAGCGTGCAAAAGGTAAGAATGAACATCTGGAAATGATTTCTTTCTTCATATTGATTCTTAATAACCCTTTTGTTACCAAATTCTGTCAAAATCCACTGCCTTTTTTTCAATTAATTTTGAAAATAATGAAGAATTTAGTAAAATAATTGTTATTTGTTATTAGGCTGGCATTTGAAACATAAATTAAAATGAAATTTTGATGGAAGGTTTTAATTAAGATCCCTTTAAAACAGGATGTTTGTATCATAGAACCAAGGGAAGGGGGTCTCAGGTGAGATGTTATAAAAGGGGTCAAACCCAGATTAGCCCTGGTAAAGATAAAGTTGTTGTTTAACCTTTTTTCTTTCTTTGAAATACACTGCCTTTGTTTCAATGAATTTTGAAAATAAAGAAGAATTTAGTCGAATAACTTTGCCCTTATTGAGCTGCTTTTTGAAATATACATTAATGTGGAATTTTGATGGAAGGTTTTAATTTCGATCACTTTAAAACAAAAAAATTGTATCATAGAAACACGAGTGGTCTCAGATGGGTTTGTATGGAAAAGGGTTAAGCCCAGGTTAATCCTGGTAAAGACAAAGTTGTTCTTTTAACCCCTTTCTTACCATATTTCTGTTGAAAGACACAACCTTTGTTTTAATTAATTTTGAAACGAATTTTTAATAAAATAACTTTGTCATTAATTAAGCTGGTGTTTGGAACATAAATTAAAATGAAATTTTGATGGAAGGTTTTAATTAAGATCCCATTAAAACAGGATGTTTGAATCATAGAACAAGGGGAAGGGAGTCTCAGGTGAGATGGTATAAAAAGGGTCAAACCCAGATTAGTCCTGGTAAAGGTAAAGTTTTTGATGTTTAAACCTTTTTCTTTCTTTGAAATACACTGCTTTTGTTTTAATGAATTTTGAAAATAAAGAATTTAGTCAAATAACTTTGTCATTAATTATGTCGGTATTTGGAACGTAAGTTACAATGAAATATTAATGGTAGGTTTGAATTAAGATCCCTTTAAAACAGGAAGTTTATATCATAGAACTAGGGGGTGATCTTGGGCAGGTTAGTATAAAAGGGTTAACCCCTAAGTTAGTCCTGGTAAAGATAAAAGTTGTTTAACCCCTTTGTTACCATATTTCTGTTGAAAGACTTTGCTTTTGTTTCAATTAATTTTGAAAATAATGGAAAAATCTAGTAAAAGAACTATCAATAAGCTGGAGTTGCGAATATAAATTAACAGGACATTTTGTTGGAGATACCTGTGTTGGTTAGTTTACGTCCCCGTAACTTAGCAGTTCGGCAAAAGAGATCGATAGAATTAGTACCAGGCTTGAAAAATAAGTACTGGGGTCGATTCATTCGGCTAAAAATTCAAGGTGGTGCCCCAGCATGGCCGAGAACATTCAAAGGCTGTTTGGACCGACCTTATGAGATATGGTCTTATTAAATGCAGACAGTTCTGAGTCCCATATTTTCTGGAGTCTGCAGAAGTACTCTTTTGGTATTTTGGCTTTAGTCACAGCACCAATGTATGCAACATTCTCATCGCACTTGTAGTTTTCATCATTAGAGATAAGGGAGATAGACAAGCCGTTGATGTACATGTTCTCTGCTTGATCCACAATCATGTATGAGCATTTATCTTGCCCAAACTCCTTTCCTATATCTCGTGAGATTGTTGTGACTAGTTCTAATTGTCTGTTGGTGTTGGTCATATTACCAGAATATAACTTAAGGTCATCAACAAAAAATGTGTGGGTGACATTAACATTATTCTTTTCTGCATATTCCAGCATGTAGCCTTAGCATTTTCTTAACAGGGCTAATAAGGTATTCACTGCCAGTACAAACAGCATTTCAGATAATCTATCACCCTAGAGTATACCTGTTGATAGCGTAATTCTGTTTGTAACAATAGGTGTTCCTTTAGTAGTTGTTAGTGATTACTGTGTGGACCATATTGCAGTCAGTCTTTCATAATGGCATTCACTGTAGCAGCTGGTACTTTGGTGAGGTGTGGGGATTTTATCACCCATGAGTGGAGCACAGTTGAATGACTTCTTGTAGTCTATCCATATCGTTAGATTATGACGATGTTGCTTGGCTTCCCTTAAGGACGACTTTGTTGAGGAGGAGCTGTTCAGCACAGCCCAGACTCCTTTATTTCGTCCTGCCTGTTCATAGGTTATCACTCCATTTGTTTGACAATGATTTTAGAGAAACATATTGAGACAGCCTGTGTACAGTTTATACATAACATTTAGGCATGCTATAGTTTTTTGCCACATGGATCTCTTTGTTTTGGGGGGATAAGAGTGGTCCATGCAACCGTCAGCCAATCTGGTATATCTAGCTCAGTGTCCATTGTTTTTTTAAACAGGTTCGCAATAATTTCCCTGTAGAACATGAGCTTTTTGTACCAGTAACCTACTACAAAGTCTCTCCCAGGTGATTTCTCATTCGGTAGTTTCATAATAACCATAAGGAGTGTTTCACTGGTGTTTTATGTCTTGGGAGATGTATGCATGTCTTGACATCATGTGATAGTTGTAAATGAGTGTTACTGTCATATAAGTAGTGTCATTCATTTCCAATATTCTGCGAAAATATGTCTGGCCATGGGGAAATATTACCTTGCTTGGAAACAGGAAGGGCATCCAGCTATGGAAAAGTAGACGTTAAAATGATGATGTTGATGAACAATTGTAAATGAGTGTCACCATCATTTAAGCAATGTTGTTTATTTCCAGTCTCCTGTGAAAATATGTCTGGCCATAGAGAAATACAGGGTGTTCTGGCTAAAGTTGGCAATATTTTTTTATGTCTTCCCCTCAATTTCTTGCCTCTTAATTCCTCCCATTGTAATCCCATGGATTACGATGTGTGGGGCGCAGTTGAGAAAGACAGCAACTGCTCTGCTTGCAACACCAAGGCCGAGCTGGTGGCCAAGATCAAGGAGGTGTTTGATGATCTTCCCAGGGACACTGAGGAATGCAAGTGCCAGGTTCCAGAACTGTTTTGAGGCTGTGATAGAAGCTGAGGGCAGCTACTTTGAGTAAACTGTTAAATCCCAGCTATAATCTAATTGATATTTTTTTGATTTTTTAAAAAATATATTTTAATTTTTGGATGGGCTATTGTTTTCTTTTTCTTTTAAACTGACAAATTTAGCCTGAACACCCTGTATTACCTTGTTTGAAACGGGTGTGAGTTGGCAACACGAAGGGAATTTAGTTGTAGAAAATCTATCTCAATGAATTCTGTCTGCTCCATGCATGCATGGAAAAGTGACCATTAAAACTATGATGATGATAAATATCCACTCACACATACATAATAAACAGATTCCAGTTAGTGTTTTTTAAAAATATTTTTTAGCATTGGTTTACTCATTATCATCATTGTCATTATCTTAACGTCTACTTTTCCATGCTCACATGAGTTAGATAGAATTTGTCGAGGCAGATTTTCTACAGCTAGATGCCCTTTCTGTCACCAAAAATAGCATCTGACATTGTCATGTAAGCAATGACACAGTAAGCGACACGTTGCAGATTCTCTGGAGACAGGTCGTGCGGGACCCATTTTCCACCTACTGTAACCTTTCCAATTCTTTTCAGTTCATGTAGGCTAGTCATATGGCTTACTTTAAATTTCTCGGTGAGTTCCCTAGCACCATATTCCAGTCTGATTTGGCTTGGTTTCTACGGCTGGATGCCCTTCCTAATGCCAACCATGTTACAGTGTGTGCTGGGTGCTTTTAACGTGCCACCAGCACTGGACTCTCGACAATGGTGATTTTACATGGCACTGACACAAGTGCTTTTTACGTGGCACCACACAGGCGATCGGTAGACAGACGGACATAGAGAGCAGGGATAGACGAGACCCATTAGATCAGAGGCAGACAGACACAAGGACAGGCAACAAATAGGCTGGGGGGTGGGGTGGCAAGCACAAGGACTGAGACCTCCATACCACGAGGCAGAGTGGGAACTTGCTTCTGAGGATACATACAGCAAGGTAGAGTGGGAACTTCCATCGAAGGACACCTTCAGCGAGGTTCCCGCATGACACAGCAAGGACAAAAAGACAAGTTTAGTCACAAACACAAACCTATCCCAAAATTATGGATCATACTTTGCATCTCTTTGGTGCCTTGTATTGCCAGAAAGGCTTTGCTCTCACGACCCGGCCGCTTCTTAGCAACTGGACTCTCGATGCGGCCGCTTGTTAGCAACTGGACTCTCAATGCGGCCGCTTGTTAGCAATTGGACTCTCGATGCAGCTGCTTCTTAGCAACAGGACTCTCAATGCAGCCGCTTCTTAGCAACAGGACTCTCAATGCAGCCGCTTCTTAGCAACAGGACTCTCGATGCAGCCGCTTCTTAGCAACAGGACTCTCGATGTGGCTGCCTCATAGCAACACAACTTTGTCAGTGCTGCCACTTCATAGCAACAAGACTTTCTCAGTGCAGCCGCTACTTAGCAACAGGACTCTTGATATGGTCGCTTCGCAACAGGACTCTTAGAGCAGCCGCTTCATAGCAACAAGACTTTGTTGATGCTGCCACTTCATAGCAACAAGACTTTCCTGATGTGGCCGCTTCTTAGCAACAAGATTCTTGATGTGGCCGCTTCTTAGCAACAGGATTCTTGATGTGGCCACTTCCTAGCAGCAGGACATTCGGTAAGGCCGCTTCTTAGCAACAGGACTCTAGACCCGGCCGCTTCTTCGCAACAGGATTTTTGATGCAGCTGCTTCATATCAACAGGACACTCGATGTGGCCACTTCATATAGACAGGAATCTCGATGCAGCTGCTTCATAATGGCAAAACTTTCTCGATGCGGCCGCTTCATAGCAACAGGACTCTCGATGTGGCTGCTTCATAGCAACAAGACTTTCTTGATGTGGCCGCTACTTAGCAACTGAACTCTCAATGCAGCCGCTTCATAGCAACAGGACTCTCGATGCGGCCACTTCATGGCAACAAGACTGTCTTGATGTGGCTGCTATTAGCAACTGAACTTTCGATGCGGACGCTTTCTTAGCCAGAGGACTCTTGACCAGGCTGCTTGCTCAATGCGACCGTTGGGCTTTCGGTGCGGCTGCTTCTTGACTGTTGAACTCAGCCTCCTTTCTTCGCCACAGGACTCACTCACTGTAGCTGGCTTCTTGAGCACAGGGTTGACTCACCCAGGCAGCTTAACAGCAGGACTTTTTAAAGCGGCCACTTCATAGCAACAGGACTCTCGATGCAGCCGCTTCATAGCCACAGGACTTTCTCGATGCAGCCGCTTTCTTAGCCACAAGACTCTCGACACAGCCGCTTCTTAATACAAGACTCTCGATGCGGCCGCTTCTTAGCAACAGGGCTCTCCACCTGGCTGCTTCTTTGGAACAGGACTCAATGCGTCCATCAGACTCTATATGCGGCCACTTCTTAGCAACAGGACTCTACGGCTCTGCCTCCTCTTGGTACCAACTCTCGGCGCAGCGCTGCCTCAGCTTTTAATGACTGCTTGGCAGCAGGACTCTCGAACTCTCGACCGGCCCCTGCAGCCACTTCTTAGCAACAGGACTGTACGGCATTGCCTCCTCTTGGAACAAACTCTCGGTGCAGCGCCACCTCAGCTTTTAATGACTGCTTGGTAGCGGAACTCTCGAACAGCCCCTTTTTACAACGTACTCGATGCGGCCACTTCCGCTTTCTTGCAACAAATAAATAAATATATATATATATATACATACACATTTACATCCACATACATATATAGGTTTGGTGGAACAAGCTGGAGAAACAACCCAATATATGAGTGTACATACATTTTTATTTTTAATCGGTAGAAACTTTCTGCTGATTAAGAATAGAGATGTCCCATACACACATATAAGCATGTGTATTGTTGATTTTGTTGACCCCCTTCGGTCATGAATGATCATGGGTTTGCACTTAGAAAGCTCCCCTCCTAGGCACGAGTCTGAGAAAGGTTATTTGTGGAAAATCAGTAGTCGCCCATGCATACCAGTATCCCCTCTCCATGCCACGATGTTGTCCAAGAGAAAGGCAAAGGCTGAAACAGCTTGACACCAGTGACATCGCAACTCATTTCTACAGTTGGGTGAACTGGAGCAACGTGAAATATAGTGTCTTGCTCAAGAATACAACACACAGCCCGGTCCGAGAACCAAACTTCACAACCTCACGATTGTAAGCCCAATGCTCTAACCACTGAGCCATACACCTTCACAAGCATGTACACACACACACACACACACATATATTTATATATATTTATATATCCACACATATGTATCCTTGGCATGTATGTACACACACACAAGCATGAAGATTTAGCTGTGCATGTAGATTGAACTAACTTATGGCATAGGGGATTTTGATGTTTGCAGCAGGTGTTTCACTGTCTCTGACAAGGACAATTAATTTTGTGTGCCTCAGTTTACATGGTTGTGGACAAAAGTCTTGGCATTTTATCTTTCTTTGTTTAATACCATTTTAACTCGACTTTGTTTAGCATCATTAAATAGGAAGTAAAAATACTGGCTTTTATGAAGCCTGTTCCACTCATGAGAATTTTGGGTGGGGATATAATGGCAAGAAATTGTTTTTGTACTTTTCATTGCTTTACTCATCTCAATAAATTAGGTCATAAGCTATTCTTTTCAGGTGAATTGTCTCTGTATACTGCTTTCAGCTAGTGATATTTGCTGGTGATCTAATAAGGAAATCCCAATGATATGTTCAACAAGTTTCAAAATTTGTAAAGTCATTAATTAGCTATGCACCATAACTTTACTTTAACTAATTAAGTAATGGATGTTCATCAATTTTGTTGATGAGTATTCAGTTATTCTAATCAACTAAACTACTTGCTCATTGGATTAGAATCTAAGTGGCTGAATATTCCTTAGACATGCTTACTCCTAATGTAATTCTCAGGCAGAATCCACATAACACAGTATGACAAAGCTGGACCTTTTAAATTACTGGTACAATCCATCTAGCTGACTTCCACATAATTTCTGTCAATCCATTTCACTTATAAGGCTTGGGTTGACTTTAGCTATGGTAAAATACACTTGCCCAAGATGTCACGCAATAAAATTGATCCTGGGATCTCATGATTGCAAAGTGAGCTTTTTAATTATTTAGCCATCTTGCATCTGTAACTAATCTCATTTTAAATCCACTATCACTCATTTTTTTATATCATAACCTTTGCTAATGTATCTTGTGGAATTGAAACTTAACACATATTACCTTACCATGTCTTACCTAGTTCTATTGTAATAACTATAAAACCTGTTATTTGTTCCTTCTCACTTACAAGTATCTTAAATGCTGGTATTGAGCCCAGTTTACATAGTATTAAGCAGATGAGAGATAGCATGATAAAAAATCACCCAGTCCATGCTATAAAGCTGTTTGTGATACAAAGAGCATGTAACCATAAAACCCATGCTGTGCAAACCAGATGATGATGGATCGTGGTGAATGGTGAGACTCAGACCCATTCAACCTGTGCCATCATGGCAAATGGACATAAAATGATGATAATTTGATATATTCAGAGCTATATGGGCAAACAAATTATTCTCAATTATTAGCTTGTTGGTTAATACCCTAACAATTCAGTCATCCATTTTCACATACCAAAGCAGGCTGGAAAGCAAACTCAGTACAGGTCCAGACTGTTGCCATTGCAACAAAGTAATATCTACATGGTGCTTCGGCAAATGAAGGAAACATTGGAAAATGTAGTCCTAGATATACAAAAAGATTGGATGGTCATGGTTGAAATGCTTTTGATATAGATTTGTTCAATGAAAGCCAATCTGGGTGGGCAAGGCTAAAAAACAGCTGTATTCTATGTAATTAAATACTGTATAATAGAATGTGAGCCGTACTTATCTTTATGGACACCACAAACAATATTCAAACAGATTGGATGGAAAATGTCTGGAACAAGCTTTTTTTTTGGTCTGCAATGGGAGTGGCTCTGTCCATGACCTTTACAGGCTCTTTGAGACCAGTCAGATCAATGCAGTTAATGTTTTGCTTGAACTGCTGTAAGTTGACAGATGCAGAAAAGACATGGACAGGTTGGGAATTCCAAGGTGATTGATTACCTTCTGAAGAGGATAGGATTGGATACGGTGATAAGTGCAGGGCCTAGGACAGTATGTGGACACAATATAGATGACGATGAGAGACAAATAAGTAAGGAATGCCTGAGTGGAGATAGCATGAGACCAGCTAGCTCTGGGCAATGGATTACGTCTACTAGTCAAGTCCATTGATGGTTAGTCAAAAAGAAACCAAGATTATGTAAATTCTGTCATCCTGGGATGTTTGAGGATGATTGAACATATAGTAACAGATACAGCATGGGTGGCAGTATATGGAAGCCATAAAAATAGCTCCAAACATATAATTATTTTTATACATGCTGTGATCTAATAAAGCTAAAAATAAGATGTGGAAAGAAATTATAAACTACTTGGATGTGTCACCACACACACACTCTCTCTCTCTCTCTCTCTCTCTCTCTCTCTCTCTCTCTCTCATGCACAGTTGTTGTCATTACCAGGTTAATATTTGTTGTGTAGTAGCCCTAATCATCTTAGCTTGAGCTGACCCAAAGTATGAAGTACACACAGATCCTGTTTTCTGAATACATTTGATTTCCATCCAGTCTACGGCCATGCTTCACATTTTGCCCTCTGGTTGATGATGTGGTGTGTGTTGTGGTGAAGAGTGTGTTATATCATTGAATATCTTAGCAGTTAATTAATTTTATTCTTGTGATTATTTCTTGTTGCAAGCATCAAATGTTGGGCATTAATAATATAAGATACATGGTTATAGTCTTATGAGTGGAAATATCACCTTTATATGTACGTGTGTATGTATGTGTGTGTGTGTGTATGCATATATATATATATATATATATATATATATATAGGTGCAGGTGCGGCTGTGTGGTAAGAACCTTGCTTCCCAACCACATGGTTCCGGGTTTTGTCCCACTGCATGGCATCTTGGGGACATGTCTTCTACTATAGCCTCAGACCAACCAAAGCCTTGTGAGCGGATTTGGTAGACAGAAACTGAAAGAACCTCATGTATGTATATATGTGTATATATATATATATGCTGGCATGGGTCTAACCCATGCCAGCATGGAAAATAGACGTTAAATGATGATGATGATGATGATGATATATATATATTAATAATGATATAAAGAAACGGACGAAAGACGTACACACTGCCAATTGCTACTGCCTCTTCAGTTGACATCCAAAAAATCATAACAATTTCACACCATTATCGTCAATATTGTTCAATTTTGGTGGTGCCAGTGGGGTAAAATAACCGCCCACTGGGCAATTTATATATATATATATATATATACATATATTTATATATATGTACACACGCACACCACACACACATACTAATAGTTGCTGCACAGTTCCTGCCTACAAAATTCCACTTGCAAGAAATCGGTCAAGCTAAGTTTTGCAGAAAACACTTACGTAAGGTGGTGTGTAGTGGGATTGAACCCAAAACTGTGTTGTTGCAAATCAGACTTTTTAACTGTGACAACCATATCATGCCATGGTTAGTCCACATTACTCTGTAAGGATCATAGGGCCACTTTCCCAGTTTCTCTGGTGTATATATTCCCCCGGATGGAATGCTAGTCCATGGCAAGATTAACTCATTTTTGCCAGCTGAGTGGATTGGAACAACATGGAATGAAGTGTTTTGCTCAAGAACACCAATGCATCGCCTGGTCCAGGAATCGAAACCACGGTGCTGGTGCCACATAAATAGCACTGGTGCTGGTGCCACATAAAAAAGCACCCAGTACACTCTGTAAAGTGGTTGGCGTTAGGAAGGGGATCCAGCAATAGAAACCAAGCCAAAACAGACTATGGAACCTGGTGCAGCCCCTGGCCTTGCCAGTTCCTGTCAAGCCATCCAACCC
>JAOPUL010000839.1:27121728-27133871 GCA_027564515.1 Octopus rubescens | reverse complement strand
TCAGAACGTTAAAGCCGGAAGAAATGTCGCTAAACATTTTCCCGGCGCGCTAACGATTCTACCAGCTCGCCGCCCTCTTTAATAATAATAATAATAATAATAATTTCAAATTTTGGCACACGGCCAGCAATTTCTGGAGAAGGGTAAGTCAATTATATTGACCCCGAAAGGATGAAAGGCAAAGTCAACCTTGGTGGAATTTGAACTCAGAACGTAAAGACGGATGGAATGCTGCTAAACATTTTGCCCAGCGTGCTAACGATTCTGCCAGTTTACCACCTATAATAATAACAAAAATATAAAAGCAAAAGAGCAAAACACCTGAGGGACTGTTCAGTGAGTTGGGTTAATAAAAAGAAAATTTGAACTTACTTGATGTACTTGGAGATGAAGGTTCTGAGCTGGTGCAAGGACCAAGACTTTTGCGGGGTGCTCGAGCAGCAACAGCTGAATAAATGGAAAATAATAGAAAATTTAACATACACCTTTTCTTTTAAATAACCAATAATTTTAAATTAAAGTCTCCTTCTATATATTTATTTCTTCACAACTGCCTTTATCTTCTCAGGATTAAAACAAATACCAGCAAAATATTGAAATTTTTAATTCCCCTCCCCACCATTCTGGACCTAGATAAGAATTAGATTTTGTTCCAACATCATAAATCTTCTTAGCACCAAAGGTGAATTGCAAGACCATAAGATGCAGAGGCACATGAGGAGCTGAGAAATATAATGAATCTTTAATTTTACAAATTCCTAGGCAGGCCAAGAGATCCTGCACCGAAATCTCAGGAATTATTTCAATAGGTGTTAAAATATGATTTCCATGATTCGATTTCATTGAACAAAAACATTTAGGATTTGCAAATAAAAGACTAGCCCACACAGCTGAATGGATACAGTATTGGACAAACAACTTGTTACAGGTGCTGGGGCATTTAGAAAATGTTCATTGAAACAAAGCATCCTGCTTTTGAAAAACAGCAGTTGTACTGGTAATGTTACATGAATCAAATGGAATGGTCAAGGCTTTCATACAAATTATTTACAAGTCTCCAGCTACTACAATGGAAAATACACCTCTTGGCTTTCAAATATATAGTATAGATGATGAAAAAGGTAGCATAACAACACAACTAAATTTCCCTTAACATTCTAAGCAATCCGCCCCAACATGCACTTCAAGCCAAATACAACTCTACACCAGATATTAACACCTGCTCTACACACTTAACTTGCACAATCGTTTGGCAAAAAATGCCCAAACATTCCTCAGCCCGTACACCAATTGTCAACGCAACGCACTTGGACTCAATGAACAAAGCAAAATTAACATGGAGAAAAAAAAAAGTTTCAAGAAGAAACAACCAATATTTCCAGAATTCAACAACACCTCAATCATCAACATAAACAAGGCAATACAACACATATTTAGCAAAATTATAGACACAATTCAAACAAGTATCCAGTTAACAGGGGGTGGGGTGGGGTGAAAGCCCAGAACAACCTCAAAATATCCCAAAACCATACATAACCAAAATAAAACAAGAAAATAAAACAAATCATAGAAAAACAGTAAGCTGGCAAACATTTGCACCCAAAACAGTAAAAAAACAAAGTAATTGACATCAAAGGTTACATCTCACTCAATGTCACAATAACAACTTCAGCATCAAACAGCCATTTTGGACATTTCTTATTAATCAGCCACCAAAGATGAACACCTATACCAACACTTAAGTATCCCAAATCTGGAAACTAAGTAAATTTATTCTTCAACAAAAATCTAAGTGGGGGACATGCAGACCCATTACTCTCCTCTGCACAAATTAATAAATTCTAGAAAAGCTAATCCTTAACATCAGTAACCACACATGCCTTTCTCCAAATCACAAAAGATTCACACTTCGACACTACTCAAACCGAAAGCGGAAAATACACGACTTTTTAAAAAATGTACTCATCTCACTACTGTTGATAGCAAAGGCTTTTAAATACATTTCCACTAAAAGCAAAAAATACTTAGCTTAACACAAACACTAGCTAGAAAACAAGATAGAGAGAAAACGATGCACAAATATACCGAGATATCATAGGTACCATATTTGGCCAAAAACAACAAATTGTGTGTACAAACCATTAGATCCACCATGGACTATGTCAGTCCTACCTGGAATCTCATATCCACAACAAACTACAAACAAAATTGTGCATTTCATCCTAATTTATACATTGTACAAGAACAAAACTTCAACTTCCAGGAACCTGTAATTTCATGAATAGAGTACCACAGGGATCCACACTCCTCAGCTGTTTTTCTAAACCTATACCTACATGGCCTAAACACACCTCTACCTGACACAGAAGACATCAAACAATCCTCCAGACACTGCTGCACAATTATTCCAAGCCTGCTTCAATCATCTCGAGACATAACTCCACAACAGGTAATACCTGCCAAATCCAGTCTTCCTACTTACCAGTAACAGCAGATAACACTAAATACAACCATCACACTCAACAACACAAACACACCACAAAAGATAAAATTACAAGAGTTACCACTCCACTACAACATTCACAAGATAGAGAGCAAAACGATGCACAAATATATCAAGATATCATAGGTACGATATTTGGCCCAAAACAACAAATTGTGTGTACAAACCATTAGATCCATCATGGACTCAATATATGGGATCTCAATATATCCACAAGCTACAAATAAAATTATGCATTTCATCCTAAATGGTACACAGACCAAACTCACAGGCCACTTACAATACTACCAATTGCAAATGCAGATATCTTTCATATTTAGGATTTTTGTTACATATTGAGTAGAAATGGACTGACCAAGCACTCCTATAGCACACAGAAAATTAGCCAAACTACGGGTTTATCTTCCCAGCTGTATATGTTTCAGTTAAGGTGAAGGCTACACTGCATACTATACAAAGATGTTGCAAATAAGGCGACAGTTAGCAATGAATTCCGAGAGAAACTACGTCCATCAGACCTCAATCATCAGATTGGCCGTCTGAGGGAACTCCAATATGATCTATTTCTCAAAGCTCAATCAGCCAATAAAATAAATTCAAAAGCAAAGCCTAGAATCAAGAGACCTCAAAATAAACTAAGCAAAGATAAAGTTTTCAACAGGAGACGATCACCATCAGGAGGCCTTTCTCCACATGCAGGAAAGAGGTAGGTAAGAACTTTATACTGAGAAGCAGTGAAATCATAGGCAGGATGAAAGAGAAAAAGCCTTTGCAAGGACATTCTTCAAATTCTTTCAAATGCCCAGAAGTCTCTCGAGAAGTAGTAGATAGATTCTGTTAACTAGGTGACCTAATTAGCAGTGAAGGCAAGTGTTCTGAAAACAGTTGCTAGTATAAAAACGAAAGAAAATTCAGGCTATTAACTTCACTGGCAAGCAATGGGATTCTTTCTCTGAGTGAAGGGTAGAATGCAGTTAAATAGAGTGCGACGCTACATGGTAGTGAAATAATGAGCACTAGATGTGGAGGATATGTTAAGGTGCTGAAGAGAAATGATGTGTAATGTTAGTGCATTAACGACAGAACAAATGAGATAAGAGAAAACTGGATATCTCTTATGCATCACAAGAGTCAATAGAGCCTATCTCCAATTTCTATAGAGTTAAGCAAGAAATGAGAGATAAACCCATTCCTGCATAGCGTGAGTTATTGAGGGTAACGCTCATAAAAATTACTATCCTTTGCAACTAAGGGTTATCAATGGATCCGGAATCCATTTTAGTCATTTTTGCTTATAGCAAAAGTCGCCTCATATGTAATAAAAACCACTTTGTTGAACACACCAGAACAAATTTGGACATCATTTTATGCTTTTGGAATCAATAAAATAAATACCATACATGTATTGGGGTAGATTTAATTTACCATGTTGTTCTCATCGAAGTTCATGTAAGAAATCATCATTAGCCGAACACAGGAATATGCTTGTACCATATTCTTAAAATAACACCAGTTCATTTTTTCCCGGTCTTCACAGAGTAAAAACTGATATTTTCTATTAGAACATGTAGACATTGGCTATGAAAAGTGTGTATTAAACTGTGATAGTTGATGATATATTTCAAGTTAAGCATGAAACTTATTGGGTCTTTCAAGGAGGGAAAAAACTGCGTCGTTCATATCATTATCAGAGTTAAGTGCACCGGTATGGTTCCACCTGCATTAACAAAACCGACAGAAAAGTTTCAACTTTCGTTAGAACGTTGGACGAAATGCTTGGCGATACTTTGTCTAGTTATTTGATTTTTGAGTTCGAATCTCGCTTTCCCGGGGGGGGGGGGCGATAAATAAAATAACAATCAAGGACAGTAGACTGGCGGAAACGTTAAAACATCGAACAGGATGCCTTGCAGTATTTGTTTTGAGTTCGAAACCCACTTTGGCCTTCTTGGATGCCTTTAGCAGAGTCCATTCTATTACAAGCATCCAGGCCAGGTTTCCAGTTTGGGGATACCTTCGTCCCTCCCTCCCACCAGTCGCGGATGTTCTGTAAAGGGTCATAGGTACAGCCCTTCTCTTCTGACAAAAAGGATTAACTGAGGTTTATGCTTTTCTCAACCGAAAGTCGTGATGCTAGTGATATGGAAGCAACTGAGGAACATCTGTCGACTAAACATTTCTTTAGACGGGAAACCAGACTAATCTGAACAGGAGTAGGAAACATTCAATTTGCTTATTTTCGACCGCGTTAAAGGGACGTTTCACTCCGACAGGACTTCAAATCTAAAGTACTTAGAATCTCGATTATCTTCATTTCGTAATAACTTCCAAATAATCTTTGTATACATACTACCGAAGGTTTAAAGGGTGTAAAGTAGGTTGAATAGAAATTGGGATGTTTATGCCTGTCTCTAGAGCATTCGGAAAATAGAACGTTGTGAAGTTTAAACTTTTCTGCATTGAAGTATTAAGTGATCCACACTTCACTGTCAGTCTGACTTCGTTTCGAATTACGAGACATTCTGTAGTTTTTTGTGAATACCAAAATATATTTTACTTATCACAACAACATTGTGATAAACATAAATGCCCACGAAATTCTTCGAGTCAATTACAAAGAGAATGATTTGGAGATCATTATACATCATGTGGTAATAGAATGAAAGGTTACATGGAAGATAAAATATTTTGTGAGGAAGCATCTTGAACGTTTTCAGATCAGTTCCTATAATAATTGGCTTAATTATTAGTAGAATCTGAACAATTTGCCTACCTTTTCTCACAGAGGCACAGCCATCAGCACGTGTTCGTACCATCCTCAACACTTGAAATGTATCTAAACTTTCCAGAAAAACATTAAATTTGGCGGGAGCGCAAGTTCGCGCGGAACAGTACATACGTCACTTTGGCAGCTTTCGTAGCTTCATTTTTTTTTTTTTTTAATTTAGGTAATTTTATCGAAACTTATTATATTATATTTTATTATAAGGATTTCTTACAAAAATGATTAATTCTGAATATCAGAAAAATTTATTTATTTCGGGTTTGATCGGATATTTCCGGTATAGCAAGAATTGACATGGCTACTCAGCCTATCGACTGTCGGTGTAAAGGCGTCCATAGGAACGACTTTGACTACAAAATCTTAATTAACCTTAACAACTCTGTTTTACGTCACTAATATCACCGGAACTCTACTGCAATCAGCCACTTTTCATATTTCTTACTGAATTCCGTTTTTACAGAAAGAAGTCACTCGGTTATCTGTCACTTGGTTGGTTTTGTCTAACTTTGTGACAATGCTCAGGCATGAAGTTCGCTTCACCCACAAGGATTACGGTAAACAGGGCAGTGAGTTTATCATCGAACACCCACAGATACATTTATTCCGGATGCTCTACTCTACTCCTTTCTTGACATTTGCTGCTTATTTGGTGAACCTTTCAGAATGGGTAAAATTATATATATTTTTTTTATGTGAGCTGTATACACCTCAGTCGCGTTCTCTTGCAATGTAACTCTTCAAAGTAAATAACACAATCTCTTCCTCTCTCTCATATTAGACCAGCTGATTGTATCATAAGTTTCTTACATCTCCCAGCTTCTTTTCTTTTCACCCCTGTCGTCTTTTTCAGCTTATTTCTATGCTAAACCTCTGTGTGTGTGTGTGTGTATGTATATATATATATATATATATACACACACATAGAGGTTTAGCATAGAAATAAGCCTGAAAAAAATATTACTGCTTTAATATATTAGGGTGTCGTTCTTCCTCGAATATATGATCCGCTGACAAATATATATATTTCTGGCTCCGTTTTGTCTTCTCTCTACTCCAAAACTCCACAGCAATTTCATAGTATATCGTTTTCAGTTTCGAAATCGAATGAATTTTAGTGCTTTTTCATTTCTGGGGCCCCATATAGTCATTCTCCTCTATTTCTTGTAAATGATCTTCTGCTAACGCATGAAATCCTTACTGCAAACTAATTCACTCTTTATTTCTCGATAGTTCTGTTCATAAGCTCTGTTTTAATTATACCGTAGTACAGTCCTATAAGACACCTATAACAAAAGTGGATCTGTTTGAGATAAGGTCTCTAGCTAGACCACACAACTGAGCGAGTAATGAAAACATAAATGAGTTGAAAATAGAGGAATTTACTCGGTGGCAGTAAAACTTTTATATATTAACACAAATCGCAGATTTACAAGAAAACCAACGAAAGAGCTGCAATTACTTTTCAAAATGTTTCACTTTTTAGGGACTTTGAAAACAAAAAGTGCAAGAATTTTAAATAAAGGAAAACAATATTTTTATAGTAATAAGAATTTTTAAACAAATGAAGGCAATGTTTTTCACCTAAGGGTAATATTTGATCAACCTTCGACCACTACCCTCTTGATGTGTGTAATCTACAGCAGATCAAAATGTTCGAAATATATGAATTTGAAGATTCATGAGAACACGCATACATACATACATACATACATAATAGATGTATGCATATGTATTTATGTATGTACGTGTATATAAAAGAATTACAGAACGTAAAATATAGCAAAAGCGAATGCTAATGAATTAGTGTTGCAAAGTTCCAGGGAGAGGGAAAGAAAGTGAATGCAATACGCTATACTTCCCTCATATTCTCTTGCAACCACTCTCATTCCTGGGCCCACCCATTTCTTTCCACCTCGTACATTGAGGGTCGGCAATCTTTCGTCTTAGATCGCCTTGAGGGTCCACCCAGATACCTCATCATCACTATTGTATTTTTCTTTCTGCTTCACCTGATTACTACTCAACCTTTCTTGTAAAATGTGAGTAGTCATGTAGCACCTCTACCGCAAGAAACCTGTTCTGCTCTAGCCCCTTCTCTCATACTTTTACTCATCATCTCCTAGCATAAACCTACCCTCTCGAGGTTCGTAGTCTTGCAAGCTGCATGGTGATCTCACAAGTGCTGGTGGCTCAAAAAAAAAAAAAAGCACCCGATACTCGCTGTAAAGTGGTTGGCGTTAGGAAAGGCCACCAGCTGTAGAAACCCTGCTAAAGCAGACACTGTACGAGTACGATGTAGTTCTCAGGTCCATTGGGTCATGTCAAACCGTCCAGCCATGCCAGCATGGAACATAGACGTTAAATGATGATGGTATGTATATTTGTCCGTCCAAGTCCCGTACCTCATGGGAAAGTAAAAGGTAGCTTTTCATTTTTATTTTTCTGTTTACGATTCTGCGATATTTTTGTCTCTAAATTTCAAATTTTTCAACCCCCCCCCCCCCCCACCACCATTTCCGTACCCTTTTACTTTCTCGTGTGGTATAAGACTTCAAGGAACATCTATCCTACTACTACTACTACTACTACTACTACTGCACACACACAGAATCGTCAGCAATTTTCTTACTCTACCTGCTGCGTCTCTTTTATTCTCTCTTTCTATCCCACCTTTTTGAGACTTCACCTTTCTCTCTCTCACATTTCTTTCATTTTTATCCCTCTACTTAACTCTTGTCAATCTGTTAAACGGTAGATCGCTAGACTAAATGCCTAACGGTGTTTACTTTCATCTCTCATTTCTGAGTTCAAGATCGACTGTGATCGAAGATGGCTACTAGTTTGGTTAATAGCTCGATTAATTTTTCTTCGGGTAAAATAGAATAATACAATCTTTCCATATCAACCAGGTATTCCGCTAATCAATAGGAACAACTTCGCCGAGATCGACTTTGCCTTTCATCTTTCTACGGTCGATAAGATGAAGTATCAGTCAAGTACAGGGCGTATTCCTATAATGCATTCATTCTAATGTGAACAGACTTAGAAGAAAAAGGGACATTCCTACAGACGTGCACCCCCCCCCCCCCCGACTTTGTTGCTTCATGACGTCTAGGAAAATGGATACTTTTTGACGAAATTTTCAACAAATACTGCTTAGATACTGTAGATTGAGAGTATGTAGGGATTTGTTGGAAAATATTTTCCGATGGGTTGGGGAGAGGAATTTCGGAAAATTCACACGACCCGACTTTTTCCCCTCATAACTTTCAGGAAAATGGGTATCTTTTAATGAAATTTTATACAAATACCTTTCAAACGGTATAGATTAGAAAGAAATTTGCTGGCAAAATGTTTTGCGCGGAGGGGGGGGGGGGCGGATCAGACGACCCACATAAGTTTGAATTTCTCCGGTTTGACGTAGATTTTCTCAATTTTTGTTCACCACACCCTTTGGGAGGCATCTTATGAAGAAAGAAAATTTTGAAAATTTATGATTTTTCTTTCACTCCCACTACGGACCGACTTTGGCTTTTTTTTTTTTTTGCACGACGCACTTAAACCCATGGGAGAAACCCTTTCGGTTAAAAAAAAAATTATTTTAATATTTCCAGAGGAAAAAGTGTGATTTAAGGGAGATCTGGCTGTTGTTTCTAGCACATCTAAAGACCTCGTTTCTTTCCCACTCTCACATCTATTGATGTTTTTTTTAACATTTTTCTCTCCGTAAACACATTTTATAGAATGATAATGCCAGGGATATAAGCAGCAAAAAAAAAATGGTGATTTAAATTTTTACCCGCATCTCAACCAAGCGAGACTGTATGTGTAAGGAAAAACATTGGCAATCTTTCGTTTATAGTAGCATAGTTGTGACTTTTTGATCAGCTGGTATCAGCTGATTGTTCGTTAATGTCCGTAAATTCTTTTTATTTATTTACTTTTGTTTTCATGACGTGTAGAAGGTGACGTTTCCTTTGAAGTCAGAGGAGAAAGTGATAGCTGTATGTACGTGTATATGGTAGCTAGTGGGTGTACGTGTGTATTTGTGTGCGTATGTGCGCGCGCGCCTTGTTCAGCTGTATGTATTTGTAGTCAGTCACACACACACGCGCGTACACCCATTATCTTTCATATGCATACGACATTTTGATATATATGTGTGCGTGTATGTGTGAGAGAGAGAGTGAGTGAGTGAAAGAACTTACACATACATGCCAAAAATACATACATGAGAACACGCAGTCTCACTCTCACGCATACATACATACATACATACATACATACATACATACATACATACATACATACATACATACATACATAATAGATGTATTAGGGACAAATCTCAACTGTTTCCTCTTGAAACACATCTGCATATTCCATCATTAAAATAAATAAGTATTCGCTATTATAGTTGAATGTAACCAAAACAGCCATTAAAATTGAGCATATCATTGAGCATATATATATATATATATTGAGAGAGATAGATAGATAGATAGATAGATAGATAGATGGATAAATAGATAGGTATCATTACTAATCAATAATGTCATTGCCGGGACTTCGGACGATGGCTTTGCTTGCCGAAATTTCGAATTCACCATTAACAACATTCTTATTAAAGAATAATAATTCGTACTCTACAAAGTATAGAGTACCCCTTCAGATAAATGTAAAAATGTTTTTTATCATAACTTAGCATAAAACAAACATTAATATATATCTATATCTATATCTATATATATATTTTTTTTTGTATATAGTTGTGTATATGTGTATGTGTGTATATAAAGGAATGTGTATGTCTGTGACTATCGATGTAATCAAATATATATACACACAATACATACGAGCGTAAAAGCATAAAATACATCAATTTGTAATTCCCACTATGCATATAATGTCCGCCATTTTATATCATTGTATTTCCCTTAGATTTAATGTACCGTGTTGTTTCAAACTGTTCTCTCTTTTCAATTAATCATTCATTAATTTACCATTTACACTATTCTATATGAAACTCGATATTTAGTTTGACGTTAATTATTTTTCATTACATTAACTTAACTACGATAAATAATATTGGAAATAACAATGAGGCTAATAATAATGGTAAACATTTTAATAATAAGAGCGATGATGATGATAATGATGATTATGAAGGGGACGATGATGATTAGGACTAAGATGATGATGATTATCACGACGATGATGTTGATAATAATAATATTAAGGATAATAATAATAAAAACGTTTGTTATTATTATTATTAAATTTAATAAATATATTTATTAGTAGTATTGATATTATACATCTCATTTATAAATTACCTTTTACTTGTCATACTTTCTTAATGAAAGTATATATAATTTTTTCTAATTTCACATATGAATTGCAATTTAAATTTAGGAAAATATACGCATTGCATAATGAAACCTCGCTTTGTAAACGCATCAATTAGCAGTCTTCTTCAGCTATATATTTCAACATATATTTTTATTTGAATTTTTCTTTCATCACAATTCTTATAGAAATATTTCCTTCAGCAAGTAGTTTAATAAATATCACCTAGGAATATCATCTAAAAATACACTTTTTCTATTTATAATTATATTTACATTTCGTTTTCGAATAAAGTGAAATGTTAGTTATTTGGAGTTGAAAGAGTACACTATCAAACTGGCTTATCAATCTTTATGGGAGATAAGGGTGACAAGGAAGTCTCATGAATTACTCTCAGTAACAACACGGTTGTTGTTGAACATAGAATGACAGAAAGTGTAAGAATATAAGGTCGATACAAGGAAAATGTGGTGATGGAAATTGAGAGAAGGATTGGAAAATTGATAAGAGCGAAACAATAGAAATAGTAATCGATTACGTATTAGACAGAATGTGCATAAATGGCGAAATAAACAATAGGGATGATAGTGAAAAGGAAATCTTTGCAGGGGTAGAAATAAAGCAGGGAAGAATTAAGAAGGAATGCTTGTATTGTCATTGCTTTCTCCTTACACCGTCCGTCTCCTTGAAATACTTTTGACAAATACCGTGCTACGTCATGGCATGCCGCGATCAACAATACATCTTCTCTGAGAAAGTCATATAGGTTTTTCATCAGAATTAATATAAGACAAAATCCGAAATAGAAAATACTCTAGAGAGCCACTTTACCTTGTGGTAAACGAAACTAATCAATCTGTTTTGTAAATTTTAAAAGAATTTTCAGACATATGGGTCAAAAGTTTAATATGGGACTGGGAAATTATTGCCCACTGCATTAAGCGATTAAATTACTTATAATGCTTTGTTGAAAATAAAATCAACAGTGGACAATGGAGAGATATATGCAAGTAATGGGTGCTACAATTTATTCTAATACGCACAGCTACTCTTTGCTGTATTTTAGATTACAAAAATCTGCAGAACCCATGTGAACGCTTTGCAAATAATGCGAATACTGAAATAATATCTCTGTGTATAATATAATATCGCCACCTTCCTTTTCGTATTGAACTGATAAAATGAAAAAGAATTATCGGAATGCACTGACAACTATGGAAAGCCTTTTAGGTCTCTTTATATGTTAAGCATTGTTTTATAGTCAGGCACAAATATAAATGAATCCTGCGAAAATACGACTGCTATTCTGATATGGCAGCCCTAATATTCTGACCAAATTTTAAAGTACTCTATGACGAAGAGTTAAAGATTTATGTAGCAAGTCTTTCCAGAAATAATCCTTTCTATACTAGGCACGAAAGCCTGAGATTTTTGGGGGAGGGAAGTAGTCGATTACATCGACCCCAGTTCGTAACTGGTACTCACTTTATCGACCCCGGAAGGATG
>JAOPUL010000839.1:27100271-27111885 GCA_027564515.1 Octopus rubescens | reverse complement strand
ATAAGTGTCATTAATTTTTGATATTCTGCAAAAACATGTCTGGCCATGGGAAAATATTACCTTGCTTGGAAATAGGTAAGAGTTAGTGATGGGAAGGGCATTTCTGGTCTTTTGTCTATATAACAAATTATTATTAGGGTGGAATTGTTAGACAAAATATCTGACAGTATTTAGTTGTGGTTTTTTACATTCTGAGTTCAAATCCTACTGAAATCAACTTTGCTTTTCATCCTTCCAGGATTAATAAAATTAAGTACCAGTCAAATACTGGAATCAATGTAATCAAGTGTTCCTTGCTCCAAATTTGACTTGTGCCTATATTAGAAATTAATGTGGTGGTGGATCAACAGAATCATTTTGAATTCCAGTCCTGTCAAGGTCAACTTTTCCTTTCATCACTTGGACACCAATAAAATAAAGTACCAAACGGTGAAGTCATATATTTGACTTTCCTCCCCCCCCAAATGTATGGCCTTATACCTACATTAGAAACAATTGCTATTATTATAACATCAATCAGACAGCGAGCTGGCAGAATCGTTAGCACACCAGACTAAATGTTTCGTGGTATTTCGTCTGTCTTTACGCTCTGAGTTCAAATTCTGCTGAGATTGACTTTGCCTTTAATCCTTTCAGGATTGATAAAATAAGTACCAATTAAACACTGGGGTCAATGTAATTGACTTACCACCTCCCCCCAAATTTTAGACCCTGTGCCTATAGTAGAAAGGATTATTATAACATCAACCTCAGAGAGCAGCATATCGATATCAGAATTATATTAATGTTATGACTCATTATTATTAATATTAGTGCAATAGAGTGGAAGACAAGTTAACTTGCAATGTATAGTTATACTGTGATCACCTTTATCTTCCATTCTCCTCACCCAAAGCGGATAAATCTTTCGCCTTTTACCTTTATCTTCCATCCTACCTAGGGCCATGAAATAATTACTGGTGTTGATTTCAATCAATTAGATTCCCTTCCTCTTCCCCCAAATTATCTGACCATGTACCTATATCAAATGATTATTATTTAAGTGTAATTTTGTAATGCAGGATTGATGGTGAACCATCAAATAAACATTGACTGTATGATATCATGAAATGTATTAACCACAAACTGTCTCTTATTATCTTTCTACATACAGAGTCAGTCCTGTTTCTGACTGCCATTGGTGTCCAGATTGAGACAAAGTTCCTGTTTGGTCATTGCACCACCAAATTTATTGACATGACTCACATCAAAGATATAGTCATTCTTGAAGGGGTCAAAATGGTAGGTCCACTCTTTCGCATTTATCTTGTTTTTCTTTTCGACATTATCTGTATTGTTGTTGCTGTTTAGCTCCAACCTCAAGTTGCTTTCAACAGAGCAGAGCTATAATCAAAAGTATTCTGTCCATGATTATGCTGTCTCTCAGGTATTGTGTATCTAGGATTATGTTATCCATTGTGTCCTTTCATTTTCAAGACAATAGGATCTAATTTGAAGTAGATTTGGCTGTACTTCTATCAGATTGAGTGACTGCATATTAGCTCCCTTGTTTTATTAGCTGTCATATTATATGCAAATCACAGACTACTGCTTGCATAATTATTTTTATTACTTCACAGTTGAGTTTCCTTTTAACAAAGGCTCTCATGATATCAGTCTTAGAGCAGCCATTATAGTGTTGTTTAGCCCAGGTCTGCCTTGATTGAGCAAAGGCATTCTAGCTGTGGATATCTTGGCTTATTGTGTATTTAGGATTACAGTGACCAATATGTCACTCCTTTTTAAGATGATAGGGTGTGATTTGGTGACTACTCTGATAGGTTGAGCAACTACATAGAAGCTTCTTTGTTGGTTCATTGTTGCTATTATTATTAAGTAGTTCCAGTCAGCTCATTTTAAGTTGACAACGGCCCAGGTGGTTAATATTGCATTTGAGAACAATCTATTGGTTCAACATCTTCAGGAATGCCATGGAACTTTATCACCTGTTCAGTTCATGTCCCACTATCTTCATTGTAGGACATTTGTTTTCACAAATTTTAAAGATAGGCATGATAGACTTTATAGAAAGTCAGTGTGTAAATGGTCAAATCATAAGGTACAAGAAATCCAGCCTAAAAATTTAAAAGTTTATATCCTACAATTTGTCTTAATGCTTTCGTTTGAGGAGGAATGGTAGTGTTTATGACTGCTCTCAGGGCCTCCAAGACTAGAGCAAAGAAAGGAGAAAGTTATCCTCACATTGGAAACCTAGCTTCAATGCTTGCAACAGAATTAATCAATTAAGAAATAAGTCATTGTTGTTTAGGAGGAGTATTTAATTTGTTTTTGTAACACTGCCTGACAGCTGACCAGAATCAGTCTCCATTTCACAGCCGTATCAATTAGCACTAGATGAGGTTCAAACATTGAGCTGTCTATTGTGGTTGATCTTGTAAACAAAACACATTACTTACTCTGCTTGCCACATATGCCTGCCTAACGAGTAACATTGCTGCTTCTACTATTACTATTACACCATTGTGTGGTGACGGTATTCAATTGTAAAAGTATCTTGCTCCAATAATTCATATGTAAATGACTGATTTTGCAGAACTACCCTACCTATGCAATCAGAAAATATGGATGTTGTAAGATGATTGTTTTTATTTAATACACTTCTTTGTTTTATTGCATGTTAGGGAGCTGGAAATTTTATGTTAAGGTAAGAAGAGCTGTAATGAATATTTTATGGTACCTTTGTTCTTGTTTATAATTTCCTGATTCTGAATTCAAATCCTGCTGAGAAAATGTTCCATCCTTACAATATTAAATTAAAATATCATTAATTCTACTGGAAATTGAACCCTTAACCTGTACTATTGTCATCACTATAATCTTTTCTTTATACTGGCATAGAAAGGATGGGTCTATACCTGCACAGCATCTGGCGAGTCTTTGCTGTTGTGTATGTTATGGTTTTTGTCAAATTTTACTGCAAAGACTGGCTGCATTTTATTGTGCTATCAGCAATAATTAGGTTGTCTGCCCCTGCTACTCTATCGGTTCAAATTCAGAGTTGCTACTCTCCTAGATGAATTGTCTTGGCTGAGGTTTATGGAGTCTATATCTCTTTCATGTGCTACAGTTGAAATACCATGTCACTACATGATGTCAGAAAAGAGGTTTATCAAATGATATTACACAACATGGAAGGTTTCATGTTGTGGTGGCGGTGTATTGTTTGTACATTTCCACATTGTCTGCCACTATTCAGCACTGTTTACATTATCTGGTGTTGCATATCATTCCACACAAATACATACAAGCATTACCTATAATAATATTCTGTTCATCAGTGTATATCTTTAGCATTGTATAGTTAGTGATCAGCATCATTTCATACAGAGTTGATGAGAGACTACACTCTGGTCCAATTTGTGCCAGTCAGAATATTAACCCAGTAACAATAGGATGATGATGATGAGTAAACAAGCATTTCTCAGAGAACTTGCCAAAATTTGATGCGGTTGTTCATGCTAACACTTTTATGGCCATATTTTTAACATGTTTCAATTAATTCTTATAATTATCAAGAATTAAGGGGTTTCAGTAAAATAATTTTTTCATTATTAAACTTAATATGAAATTATCATAGAAGGTTATAATTTAAGTATGAAGGAATGCTTGAAAACAAGGGGTTTTATATAGAACCAGAGGTGGTCTTGGTAGGGTTGATATCTAAAGGACTTGATGGGTTGGTTGGTTAAATTTCTTTCCAGCATTATCATTAGTATCATTATTATCACCACCACCTCTATCATCACAATTAATATGTAAAAGTAGAAATATTAATGAGTTGCTATGTTTTTAGAAAATTTCAAGACCTCATTCTAATGTAGGTTTTACTTAATTTTCAACTGCTTTCTTTTCTAGCACCACATCATCTTTTATTTAGCTCTGTTACTTCAGAAACCAAACAAGGTATGGAGTGGCATACTGCCCCTGTTCACAGTAAGTAATCTAACCTTTGGTAATTCTAATTCTAGAATGCATAGCATAGTATTCTGTTAGAGCATTTAGTAGTTGTTGGGGCAATACTGAAAACTAAGTATAGTGATTCAATAGAGAACGGAACAATTCTCTTTGGCCTTCTGGCCTCTCCAAGCCCATGGAGATACTTATCTCCATGGGTTTGTTCAGTAATGCAAATTATCAAGTAATACAGTTCTCATATTTCAGCAGTAAACTGTACTTCATTGAAGCACCTATATACATCCAAATGGAATCAGCCACTGGGAACTAAATTGCCTCCATTATGAACACAGCACTACTGACAAGATGTTAATCATCAGACAATAAGTCAGTCAGTACCTAATTATAATCAAGAGCTTTAGTATACATCTAATCAAGGACAGATTCTAATTATGTTTTGATCAAATTTTTTATTTTTATGTAGATGATGAATAAAACAAACTGAATTTACTCTGCTGGATGTATAATGTAAAAGTTAAATAGGAATGTTAGACTGAGTGTAATTTGAGGCTAAGAAAGTTGGGTGCAGTAATAGGTGTGATATGGTTGGATGTAATGCAGAACTGAGTGAGAAGGCTGGATGTAAAGTGGAGTTGACTGAGAAGATTCAATGCAATGTAAAGTTCAAAAGTAGTTGGATATTAGAAAAAAAATGTTAGTGTATCGGATCATTTCATTGGTGTATATGTTAGTATGTGTCACACATCTTGACAAAGGAATATTACACAGAACCTATGAAAAGCTTCATATCAGAGACAGGGTAGGTACACGGGAATTAATGTTTCCCTGCATTACACATCATCTAATGCTTTTAAAACAGAAGGATATGATCTGAGGGAAATTTGGGTGCTACTTCTAGCATGTCAAATTTCCTTATTGGCTCTTGGTATATAGATGGTTGCAAATGGCTCCAAATAGATACTAGATGGCTTTGCTTTCAATGTGTTTGTAGAAAGTGATCTATCATAGATTGCTTCTAATTTTGGCACAGCCATAAATTTGGAGGAACCATAGTTGGGTTAATTAATGCTAATACGTGACTAGTAGTTATTTTATCAACCCTAAAAGATTAAAAGTAAAGCTAATTCTGGTGGGATTTGAACTCAGACACAAAACCAGTAAAATGTCTTAAAAAACATTTGGGTTAGTTATGAAGGATAGATACAATGCACATAAGCTAAATAAAATTCTGGGCAAGGTTGTTTATTTTAAACTTTAGTTTGTGTTTGTAGTAGAGAACGAGATTAGCTGGGATAGAAGTCAATCTAAAGAAGTGGGGGAAGGGGGCAATTTTCTTCACCTGTATGCCTGATGTCTTCATTAGTTTCAGCTTTCTAAAGCCTAACGTTACATCTTTTTATTATTGCAACAGCATTCATGGCCCAAGCTCTGCATCCTTCAAACATTGTGTAAAACTGTTCATTCGAAATTTCCGAACCTTGGCACATAACGAAAAACTGAAAGTAATCTATCACCACTATTGCCTTCTCTGTTAACATCTAGAGTCAAGACTCTAGTAAACCTCTCAGGAACATTGATATTGTTTGTTTTCTTTTTTATACCATCTGTATTGAGTTTTTCTTTTCACTTCAATAAAGAAGTTACAAAAATTACATAGAGGATAAAGATTACTTATGCATTAATGAAACTAAAATAAGTACTGCAGTTGATATGATTGAGCAAAACCTTGCAGGCAGTGCCCCAGTTTGGCTAGTCCAAATACTGAAAGTAGTAAAAGACTATAAGAATGTATACTTCTGATGTGTGTGTTGTTGCTAGAGCTAACCATTCTATTTAACTAAACATTTTGTGTGTCTGTTATTATCCTTCCCTGTACATGTGTACACCTTCTGGCTAGATTTTGAAGGAGTTCAAAACCAGTCAAAGAAAACATGTATATGTAGAAACAGGGTATCTGAAGATTATAGGGAATATGCCAATTGCGATATGGTCTACACACAACCAAGCTCAATTTGATTTCCTTTGCAATCAATTTCCTTCCATGATTTACTGGTTCCTCATTATAGTTTCACTTTCCAAACCTAACAGAATCGTATTCATTTGGTCATGGTCTTTGATACATTTATTTTTTACTCATTGTCCAAATATTGCAAGGTGAGAGTTGTATTTTATAGTCACTTTTTAAAGTGATCATAAAAATCCCATTAAAAAGTTGTGGTAAATATTGTAGAGAAGTGTTGTATGTTATATGATTTCAGTTCCCACTTGAAGTCTATCAAAGACTAAAATTCCCATTTTTCTTTTTAAATGTAAAAACTTCAGCCTAATCAAAAAATAACTTATTGTTAAGATAATAAATGCTTGGACTATTAAACCATTAGGGATGAATATGTTTTTAAAATATTTACATCTAGATGTAAATATTAAGCGTTTTTTTTTTTCTTTTCAAGAAGTTAATAGTTGAAAAATTTGTAATCTTAGAATTTTGATGCTTGTAAACCATATCTTATGATAGTAGGTTACATTTTCTCTCAACCTTTCAATTATATTAAGTTAATGTTAGCTAACAAGGAAGTAAAAGTATTCTATCAATTTGTCAATTTTTTTCCTGTGAAAAGCCATCAGAATATATCTTAAAATCTTCCCATAAATTTAAGACAATGTTTAAAAATTGTTAAATGGACACTTTGAAATACCAAATTACAGTTTGTCTTTTTGCACATGAAAGGATAAAATAAAATAAAAAATATCCCTCACATAAGTTACAAGGACACATGTAACTGAGTTCATCTCGTAATCCATTAACTGGATGAAAGATTAGTCTAGTCTCCTCCTGGGTTAGATGATAGTCTTTCATAACATTTCTGTCTAGTTCCTATGGATCTTCACTATAGTCAGATAAACTGAGTCATGTAAAATTAAGTTGTCTAAACAAACACACAGAAACACCCATCAGTTGATATGAACTCACAATCTAGGTGGTAATTTGAAACCTTATTGTAAGTGTAAGGAGGTTGTTCTCTCATTCACTCAGTACTACTGTAAACAGAAGTAAATGTTTCCATGCCCTTTAGCTTGTTAGTGCCAATTGAACATTTCATTTTGTAGTCTATCTATACTGCTTGGTAGCACCTATCCCTGCATACATGACAGTTAAAGAAGAATTGAGCTGAGCACACACAAGTTAATTTTTCTTTTTACATATATAAATCGAGTGTAATGGAACTGAAGCCAATCATGTGCTTTCAGGTTCAGTCTTGCTGCAAGTGTCTTCTACTATAACCCTAGCTTCAGAAGTGGATTTGGTTGATAGAAACTGAAAAGCTAGTTATATATAAATGTACGTATGTGTGTGTGTTTGTGCCTCCTTGTCTTGATATCACGTAATAGTTGTAAGCAAGTGTCACTATCATACAAGCAGTGCTACATCTTTTCAATCTTTCATGAAAACATATCAGGTCATGGGATAAAAATTACCTTGCTTGAAAACGAGTGTTGACAATAGGAAGGACATCTGCCTCAATGAATGACCCATGGAAAAGTGGATATTACAATGAAGATGATGATGACAATCATTATTTTATGTTCATTTCTCATGCTGGCATCATTTGGACAGATAGTCTCCAGCATCTCATTACCATTCTGAGATTAGCTTTCAACATGTCTTCCTACATTTTCTTTAGCCTTCGTCTTCTGCAGGCTCTTTTTACTTGGACTATTAGGGACTTCATTAAACTCTCATTCTTCATATGCATCACATCTTCATACTACTACAGTCTTCTTTCTCTCTTAGACATTGCTCATCTATACTCTATCGTTCATATATGCTAACAATGTATCCAGTGGAGCATGCTCACCTCATTTCCTTCTAATCTTCTCACATCCTTTGCATCCAGTGCTCATGTTTCACTACCATGTAGTACCACACTTTATAGACAATCACCATAAAATCTATTCTTCACTTGAAGAGAAGCCTTTTATTGCCAACAGATGTAATAGTTTCCTTAACTTTTTTTCATCTCATCCCTACTCTGGCTATTATGTTTTTGCTTTAGGTAAAAGAAGCTGTCAACTACTTCTTGCAAACCTCTACAGTTGAAATATTTCATGTCATGAGTGATCTTACTGCTGTACATCTGCTACATATTAAGTCTCTGTGAACTTATATGTGATCCTACCATTACTTTTGTATCCATAGGTTACATTGAGACTCAGTATATAAAATTTCTACCTGTTCTTTTGCTGTATATTGAGCATGGCCACTTTCCAGATGAGCTAGGTGTTCTTTCTTGCTAACTAACTGAAACTTTTGTCTTTGCTAGGTTTACATTTAGGCCTCTTGATTTTAAGCCCTGCTTCCATGTTTGGAACTTTCCCTCTAAGTATTTAACTGATTTGGCTATTAAAACTAGGTTGTTAACATGCAGGAGTTTAGTTTCCATGTACAGCTGGTCTTAAACTCTTTTGTTACAGCAGAGAAAACAATAACAAACAGAAGAAAGAGAACCCCATATCTTCACACTAAATTCCTTACTGAACTTGTTGCCAATTCTTACCTTGCTAACAGCAACGCTGTACTTTTCTTCCACAGCTCTCCCAAACCCTTTACCTACACTGAATTAGTGATCACCAGACTACAAAGTGTGGTACTTTGTCAAAGGCTTCCAAGTTAACAAATGCTAGGTATAGTGACTAGCTCTTAGCTAAGAACGCCTGTTCTTTGTAGAAGAAATAAATAAATTACAGTGCATTGATTTGCTATTTGAAATTTTTAAATCCAACATTTCAGACATTAGTTCTATAGAAAGAGAATATAAATGTTTTAATTCCAAAAGATAAAACTGTTGAATGAAAAATGGAAAAGTGATGGAAAGGTAGATGTAGGGAGACAGAGGTAAAAGTCAGTGTGAGAGCTGGATGATATGGATAGAAGTAAAGTGGGAGGGAGAGGGATCAAATTTTGGAGCAAGAACTATGTCAGTTGAAATGGAAGATGATGAGGGCCAGGTTATGTAAGTTAGATAACTGGGAACACAGGACAAGAGGCAAAAACAGACAAACAAGGTGGGTGGGAAGAGGCGAGAAAGAATCAGTGAGCAGTCAGGAAAAAATGTGAGGAAAAAGTCAGAAGTCTTAAAGGAGTGGTTAGAAATATTAAAAAAACAAAAAAAGTCTGGAGAAAGGAGGCAAACAAGTGCATTAGGCTAATTTTTAGAGGTGATGGGGAGCTGGAGGTTTTTAAAATAAAAATAGAACAGTAAACAAGTACACTAACTGCAAGAACTACATCTATTGTACTGCAATATGAGCAAATACATATTACCAAGTTGTATGTATATTTACAAGATATATTGATACATAGTTATCTCTATATTTTATCATTTGTTTGTCATTGCACTGCGGCCATGCTAGGGCATTGCCTTGAAGGGTTTAATTGAATAAATTAACCCATGCTGACTTTGAAGTTTGGTACTTATTCTATCAGTCTCTTTTACCGAACCACTAACATATGGAGATGTAAACAAACCAACATCAGTCGTCAATAGATGGGTTGGGTACACACATATATATGGCAGGCTTTTACAGTTTCTATCTACCAAATTCACTCACAAGGCATTAGTTAGTTCAGGCCTTTAGTAGAAGACACTTGCTCAAAGTGATATACAGTGGGACTGAACATGAAGCCATGTGGTTGTAAAGTGAGCTTTTTAACTATACAGCCAAAGCAAACAAAAAAAAAAATAAACAGAGATAGTATATGATACACTATTTTGCAATCCAGAACATTGGCAAACTTCTTCCAGCTTTTTTCCTTGCTAGGTATATCTGATGTCTACTTTGCCCCCTACACCTCACTTTTCCAGACCTGTTTTATCATCTGATGACATTGTACAATTCCACCAGTATGTCACTCTCTCCTTGATAGTGGCTCTTAGCAGGTTGTCCACAATGTCAATCTTTTATCTCCTCATCATTGTCATTGCTTGGTACTTCTTTCAGTTTCAACACCTTCCATCTCTAGTTGGGTTTTCTATCTTTGAGTTCATCTAGCTCTTACGTTGAGGTCATTACTCTATGCTACATGGTACATTCTTCATCTAGGAAAAGGTATTCACAGTCAATTGTCTCTCTTGTTTTCTGTTAAGTGTAAAGTCTCTCTAGCTTGCATGTTTGCCTAAGTGGTAGGTTGGCCTTTTAAAATTTGTGTTGCAAATGTTAAAGCACTTCTTGAAAGCTAAATCATTTTGATCCTTATTTTTCATTCCTTTTGCTACAACTAAATCTCCCATATACACTTTACAATCCTCATGTTGTTCAACATGGCTATTGAAATCCCAAGCCATTATTAATGGATCATCTTCAAGAGTACCTCGTAGAAATGGTTTATTTATCTGTCAGTTCTGATTGTAGTACAGACAGAAATCATTTGCTAGTGTATTGGCTATGACTAGCCTTAGCTTAATAATTATCACATACTCTCACAACCTCAATCTATTTATTTCTCTGCCAACAGTATTTATAAACATATATATATATAGAAAGAGAGAAATACTTTTATGAAAAATATGATAATGATTTTTCTGGTATGTTTCCATAAATGAATATTTATTTTGTAAAATTCTGATGATTTGAGAGGCAACAAGCTTAGATTATCAGTCGAAGGAGGAGCAACATAAAACTCAGAGTACTGGCATTTTTGCTGAAAACTTAAGATTGTTTAACCCTTTTGATAACTACTGGCATTTTTGCTGAAAATTTAAGATTAACTCTTTTGATACCTACATGTATGAGACCACCTGTAGTTCTAAAAATGCAAACTTCCTATTTTAACATGATCTAAATTGAAACCTATCAAATTAATTGAAGCAAAGGAAGTGTATGCTAACAGAAATATGGTAACAAAAGAGTTAAAATTTACCCCCACTTTCCACAGAACACAATTATTAAAGAGTTTCTTATATAAGTAAACAATCTGATCTGTACACTGTATTTCCCCTGATTTGTCTTTCCTATGTTATTAACCTCTGGTTAACAGAACTTTAAGTTATTTGATGAAATAAAGGATTTTTAAATATGCAACATTATTAACTATATAATTGTTCTTTGACAATTTTTAACTTACAATTCTAATAATTATTTTTCTTTAAAATTCTTTCCCAAACTTAAAACTGTTAAATATTAATTTCTTTTTTTATATTCATTTCTTCCTTAAGTTTAAAAATGTTCTGGTATTTTTTATTGGAAGTTAAATGCTTTTTTGAAATGTTACAATAAAGTTGACTGTTTTTAAGTTTCCTTTTATTTGCAAGCATAAATAAAATGTTTTATTATTAAAACACATTTAAGGGCTCACTGAGTTTTGCATGTCACACAGAAAAGCTGTTTTAACTATACAAGTGTAATACACTTTCAAAATGTTTATGAGTTTTGTTGTTATTTAAGTACGATTCTCTACAAATGTTGTTCTCCTCTACTGTTCATGCAAGTCTGCAAATAAAGCATCTTCTAAACATCTCAACACTGCTTTACCAGAATAGCCTAATATCAGTTTTTCACTATATAACTACACACTTTCATACAAATTATTCTAGATTGTTACATAAGTAGACCTCAGCAAGTTTTAGTAAACCATCTCACT
>JAOPUL010000839.1:27086607-27100171 GCA_027564515.1 Octopus rubescens | reverse complement strand
TCTACCAAATCCACTCACAAAGCTTTGGTCAGCCCGAGGCTATAGTAGAAGACACTTGCCCAAGATGCCACGCAGTGGGCAAGTGTCTTCTACTATACACACTTTCATACAAATTATTCTAGATTGTTACATAAGTAGACCTCAGCAAGTTTTAGTAAACCATCTCACTCCAAATGAAGACTTTGGGTGAGATAGTATACCCCTTACCATTAAGTTATAACTTTTGAAGTTATGGTCAATTTTAAGTTGACCCAAAATTATCTTAACATTTAACCTGCCCCTATTCCATTTTTTTTTTTTTTTGTCCAACACATGCCAGTTCAGTTTTCTTGCATAACTACATGATTTTTAGGATCAAGAATGGTCTGGGGGTACTAAAATCATTCTATGTATAATTGCAGTTCTATTATGTGAGAAAGTATTTAATGATTGAAGTGATCACAGAATATTTTAGAAATACTTTTATTCAGATATTTTTGAAACATGAGTTTTCTGTAAATTTAAAATAATCATCCATTGTTATGGAAACATGAAATGTAAGAGATGGGAACAGACTGTTTACAAAATATTTCCAGATGGATGTCAAAAATTCCACAAACTGATACACACCTTATAACAATATTAAGGATATTTGCCACATATTGCTGAGATTTCTGCTGGATAGCTTCACCAGAGCAATATCTTTTAGTCTTATTAAAAAATAATTATTTGCTATTTAATTAAAAAAAAGGCAAATATCTCTCAATATCAAAGTTTTCTTTCATATGAGGCCTGACTTTCATAGATCCAATCAAAGCCATGAATTAACATGATATTTGAGATGTTAGTTATCATAAAAATATGACATAGCTAAGGTATGAAAAATGGTCAATATGACAAAGGTATCTAAATGTTAAATAATTGCCTAACTGTAGAATAATTTTTTCATTTGATAAAAAAAAAAAAAAAATGATGAAATAAGAAAAAAATGAAGAGATAGTGTGGTTCTGCTTGCTTTAACCTGATCCAGCTTGTTTCCGCAGCATTATATAGATTTTCTCCTTCATCCACTCTTTGTTGTGTGGAACGTAAGTCCCAGTAGATTTTTGGAATCTGATGAAAGAAAAAAAATGGAACCTTTTAGGTTTTGTAAGAAGAAAATTTTGTTTACAACTTTATTTTTTAAATCTCGAATAAAATTTTCTATTTTATAAAACAGAATTTACTATTTCTTTAAAAGAACCACTCGTAGTCAAAATCCTTTGCAATTAAGCAAAGTGTTGATGATATTCAGACATGAAAGAAACATGTTGAGAAAAAATTCAAAATTTTATTGCTTTAACCCTTTAGCATTTAAACTGGCCATATCCAGCCCAAATATGCTACCTTTTTATGTCCCAACCAGCCAGATCCTACCCTTCAATACTATTATAAAATATAGTCACATCATCAAAATTTCGAAGCTACAAAACAATGCATGATTAATTTGAAAGAAAAAGCATTACATTTGGCAGAATAATATGAATGCTAAAGGGTTAAAGAATTTTGAATGAATACACTTCTTAGTTAACTACAAGTGAGTCCTGATTGAGTAAGCCTATGATCAAAGGCATACTGCTGTAACTCCTACCCCTATATTTTACCGCTGGGTCAATGTATCTTGCACTACATTATCCAAAGGACCTTTCAGTTTAAAAACTGTAGGATAAAGGATGTGTGTATATATATATATCTATATATATATTAAAAGTAATATGAAGTGTGGAAGTACTTACACAAGACATGACAGATCAGTGAGTTCATCAATAAAATCAAACAACTGACTAATATCATATGTAATGGAAGGACAAGCTGGGTTCATCCTCTTCAGATGTTCTTCATAGATTTTACAAATTCCTACAAATAAACAATATATTTAGACAATCTTCCTAAAGGAAGTAAAGAGAAAACCATCTTGAAAATGTTAGCTAACAGTAGAGGTTAGATATAGGAGTGAACTGATTCCAAATGGCTCTACAGCAATGATATAATTTAATTCTAAGAATTGAAACCTAACAGAAAAAATACTTAGACATGAAAAGGCAATTGAAATCACCTTATCACTTCATGTTAAATTGCTAAAATAGACATAAAAATGAGTATATTGATTGATTGACAGTGTATACTTTTGTATTTGTAAATTGTATATTTTAATCATCATCATTGCCTGAAAATGTAAAACATCAAGCACAGCATGTAATGTAAAAGTTCTTTCAAACCTAGGGCTCAAGACAGTAATGTTAATCATTGAGGTAATAAAACATTACTGAAAATGTTCTTTCTTGTAGTTTATCTACAGATATGGTTATGTACTTAAGTGTCTTCTACCATAGCTTTAGCTGTGAGTGAAATTTAACTGGGTGGAAGCCCTTCCCTTGGCTCTTGGCTGCCTTTAGTAAAGTCCTCTCTGGTGCAAACATTAAGGCCAGTGTGAAAATAACTTCCTCTCATTAATCACTGAGACTCCTGACTAAGCCATTAAAAAAATGTATGGATTGTACTATTGCAGCCATCATGTCAGTAAGTCTGAACAGATATACCAAGTATCCCATTACTATTACCTCTTAACACTCCTTGTACTTACTAAAATACATAAATACTACATAATAAAACCATCATTATCAGACTAACAAACTCTAAATATAAGAACCAATAGTACAGTTGCTTAACTATCCAACTAGTTCTCTCTTAATAATACTTGATACATGTTTAATAAGGCATGAATCCTTCAACATATTATGTTTAAATTTCTTTCCAAGGAATACAATACAAATCTTGTAGTAGTATCCAAGAGCAAGAAACCCAGTTACTCATCTGCAACCACTTCTCAATAACACCCAACAGAATATTATGTGTAACAGCAGAGGCGACAAGCTACTGGTGAATAGTAGCCTATTACTTGTGCTGCGGCTGTTTCTCTTGCTCCACTAATGCCCGAGGAAAACATGAATGTCACAATACCAGTCTTTCACTACCAGAAGTTGTGGTGATCACCAATTGATTGATATCCCTAGTAGTAAAAGGTTAAGTAATCAACTATGCAATGCATGGGATAAATTGTTTGCTTATCGTTTCTATTTTTAATCAATGTTCAATATTCTAACCAATGATAATGTGGCTGGAACCTGCAGAAGACGACCAGGAAGACCTGGGATGAAGTGGTGAAAGCTGACCTCGGGACACTGAGCCTGATGGATGAGATGACAAAGGACCAGGATCTCTGGCAATATGAAGTCCTCAGCAAAATTGAGTTCTGGAAGCGCTATATTTTGGGTTCTCCACCCATTAGTGACTTCATGTCCTATGTCTACTTCCCCACCCCTCTCTTGTTCACCCAAACCAGCAACTGCAACATCTTTGCTACTTGCTGCATCCCTCTATCCTCTCCAGCTCATAATTCTTGTCTTATCTTCCCTTCAACCATACCCATTTTGGCTGTCTGACCCCCTCCCCATTCACCTTGATTAGAAAGTGGTCAATCTTACAAACCTCCCACCCACTTCTAACTCAGATTGTACCTCGTGGAGCTACCTGGGCATCTTATCACCATTATCTATGTCTTGCAGCTCCTACTGATCCATTTTCTCCCTCCCCACACCATTTTATTTATGTGAGTAGCCATGCAGATCCCTCTGCCCACCTCTCTCACAGTAATCCTCTTATCCACCAGCATAAAGCTGCCACCTACCCAAGAGCTGATAAGTCCTGCGAACTGCATATGGCATGAAAAAAGCACCCAGTCCATGCTGTTAAGTGGTTGACATTAGGAAGAGCATCCAGCTGTAAAAACCATGCCAAAGTAGACATAGGAGCTTACTGCAATCCTTGGACACATCAGCTCCTGTCAAACTGTCCAACCTATGCCAGCATGAAACATGTACGTTAAATGATTATATATATATTCAAATATGAATTAGAAGCAGCACTAGTTTTGTAAACTTTATCGAACACACATATCCAATGTATGTGCTTAGCTTGTTTGCTGGTAGGCTGCAACTTGGCACAATGGAGATGGCTCCATCAAAGCGCCAGGTGTTTTAACACCTGGCACTTTTGAGAGTCATCTATCTCTACCACGTCAATTTGCAGCCTACCGGCAAACAAGCAGAGCACACACATTGAGTATGTGTGTTTGATAATGTTTATATATATATATATGATATATGTACAGAGAAATACAGATACAGGGATGGTTGTGTGTCAAGAAGTTCACTTCCCAATCAAATGGTTTTGGGTTCAGCCCCACTACATGACACTCTGGGCAAGTGTCTCTTCTAATATAGCCTTAGGCTGACCAAAGCCTTGTGAATGGATTTGCCAGAAGGAAACTGAAAGAAGTCCATTGTATATGTAAGTTGGTGTGTTTATTTACATAGGTACTTCTCTAAAATTCACCCAGCTGTACACAATGATGTTGTCATTTTCCTCATCAACAGGTCGTCTACTGGCTTTGCACCTTCATAAACACGTGGAATAAGATGTCCCTTCCATGTAAAACAGATGAGGATTAGAGAAGAAGTGCACCCAACTGTAAATGCCTCAATAACATATTCATCTAACCCATTCTAGTATGAATAAAACAGACATAAAAACAAATGAATTAATAAATATATACTTATATCATAATATAAAATTCTAACATAAGGTGGTGAGCTGGCAGAATCATTAGCACACTGGGCAAAATACTTAGCAGCATTTCGACTGTCCTTACATTCTGAGTTCAAACTCAACCGAGGTTGACCTTGCCTTTCATCCTTTCGGGGTTGATAAAATAAGTACCAGTTGAGCACTGGGGTTAATGTAACTGACTAAACCCCTGCCCCGAAATTGCTGGCCTTATGCCAAAATTTGAAACCTATATTAAATTCTATCATAAGCACAAGACCACAATTTGAGGATGAGGGGGAAGAACAGTTGATTAGATTGAACGCAGTACTTCAATGGTATTTATTTTATCAACTCAAGAAGGATGAAGAACAAAATCTACCTTGGTAGGATTCAAATTTGGAACAAAGAGATAGAATGATGCAATATACAAACCTTCAAGGCAATCAGTCAGGGATTCATAATCTGAATAGGTCCGAGTTTCTGGTTTAGGATTAGGTTGGATTAACATGATGGTGTGAGACTACAATGAGAAAGAGAGAGAGAAAAAAACATTTACATGAGGATGAAAAGTGTGTGTATATATACATTCATCACATTGTACGTCGAGAGTCCTGTACCGGTGGCACATTAAAGCACCCAGCACACACTGTAAAGATGTATATAATTTTTTAAAAACAGTCAATGAAAGAAGTATGGTTGTTGCTGTTTAGACAGACTCAGGTTCGTATTGATTGAGCAGATCTATAATCAAAGACATTCCAACCATGACCATCCTGTCTTTTATATAGACATGTATCCAGGACTACATTAAGCAGTGTCCTTCCTTTTTTTAATTTAGTAATAAGGATATGATGAAAATTTAGTTGCTATTTCTAACAGGTCAAGTGATCATGTATGTGCTCCCACATTTGTTCAGAGTATAGTGGGATGGGGTGCAGCTGTATGGATTTTTTTTAGGGTTAATGCTAATGGTCAGGAGACTAAAGGAAAGATAAATACACCTGATTATTGGATCACTATCACTAAATCTATTGTAGATATTGTTTGAGTATGATTTTACATTCTTCATGGCAGCGAAAAATTCCAGTATATTACTGTATACAGCTTACATGATATGCAAGCTATTTACAGTATACACACACATGCATACATTGCGTGAGTGTGTAGACAATGCATAAGGGTATCATGTATGGGGTACTTCCATCATACCTGAGTTGCAGACCTGGTTTGACAACACATACTGCCATAAAATAGCATTCGTGTTACAAAAACACTTACAGCTTTTGTCACAGTTCAGTAAGTCAAATGGCAATTGTTTGTGCTGTAAGTGCTCTGTTAACATTTTTTTACAAATAGTCAGCACTTGACTAAACCATTCTGTTTTGGCTTGTCTGGTAGTCATTAGCTAAATTATAGGTTTTGCTTAATAGCTACATCCATGAGAAGCATAGCATTTGCATACATTCTAAATGTTTCCTATTCAATCACAGCCAGTACTTCTCACTTAATGACTAAAACTTCTCAACTGTCAAAATAGGCTTGCAACTCATGATATGATGGAAATATCCCATACAGAGTTTAAAGATTAGTGACAATAAATTCGTTTGTATCATACGCACTTTAGAAATAGCTTCATTTATTTATATATATATATATATATATGAAATTACTGTTGTTAAGAAATAAAATCTCTACTGACAATGGACAATGTTAAATAGCAAAATCTATATCATAAGAGATATATGCAGTAAGAATAATAGTTATTTAATCATTTTAGGGAACCACTGAATGACTGCCCAACCAGCTAGAAATAGCAACCAAATCACTCCTACCATCTTAGGGAAGGACACAATAAATAATGTAGTCCTGGATACTGCCTGAAAATAAAATGGGAAGGTCATGGCTGAAATACCTTGATCAAAGCTAACCTGGAACAAAACAATAATAATAGCTATATAAAGTGCCATGTCATGTGTTCTTTCTTTGCTGGTTTAACTCATCCTGTCATGCAGTAGGAAAGCAATGGCTGTGCTGAGAATATGGGAGAGAAAGAAAAAATAGAGGGAGAGGGGAGATGAGATAGTCATCACACTGAACAGGTAGTCAGTAAGCAGACAGTAGGAGAGGACGGAAGAAAAATAGTATTTAGTACTTCCACTTTTTAACCAGAACACATTCTGGAACTATACACTTCCAGTACAATGGAGTGTTAACAGTATATAATGATCAACATGTTATTGTTTAACCCCAGGTCAAGCCTGACTAAGCAGATCTATCTATGATCAAAGGCTTTCTAGATTTGACTATTACATTTTTTTAGAGGGGGGTATATAGGACTTTAATGTGCTAATGTATCCTGGTTATGAAAAAACGGTAGGGTATGATTTGAGAGATTTGGCTGCTACTTCTAGCAGGTTCAGTGATATATTCCTGGCAAGAAAAAGATAGAATTTAATGACTATAGGAGCTACTTCTGAAGTGCACTGGAAGAGAAAAATGTCAGGATTAGTATTAGTTTGGAAAAATGTCAGGACTAGTATTAGTTTGGAACAATCAAAGAAACTTGGAAACTGTATGAATATGGTGGTGAGATAAGTAGAGTGAAAAATAAGAGATGATGAATTTTTTTACGTGTGGGTGGTGTATTTTGGAGGCAGCAAAATGGAAAGTAGATATGGTTTTATCAGCAGGAAAGCTGCTTAGATTATCTTGGTTAGGGAGAAGCAGGTGGAGGATTCTGCAAAGTTAGTACAAACTCACTTAGCAAAAGGCCATAAGGCTCAGATACAAAATGCACAAAAGTATCTTTTAATCTCTTAATGGCTATTTGGTGGTATCACAGTAGTGGGTAAACAATCGTTGTTGTGAGTGACTTTTTGTAGATCTTGTATTTAGTATTCTTTGCTAGTGCATCTGCAAGAATACTGTTTGGAGTATTGTTTGTGCAGGAAGGTGGAAAGGAAGCACCTATGTGTCTTCAGTAGCCTGCTTATCTGTCACAAAAGGACCAGGGGTGAAGTACATTTTGTGTCAAGAGTAGTCAGCTTAAACCTGGAAGGGCTATGACCAATTTGGTTGACTTCAATAACTAAAATTGAGAAGCAGAAAAGTATTGTGCAGGAGGAAGATTTGAGGTTTGTTGCTTTGATTAGAAAGTGGTCAAATGATATGATGGGTGCAGTAATGGATAGGTTTGCAAGTGATAAAGAGGCCAAGGATACAGATAAATGAGGATAGGTTCAGAATAGCAAGTAATTTAGACCCTATGTCAGCAGTGTCAATGCAGAAGTTGTGCTATTGAAGTTAGTAAAAGGGATGACTTCAGAGAATGGTGAAATAATACAGATATTCTCAATGCAGGATGAGAAATAGTCAAATAATTGGTGGTGATGGCTGGAACACTTTCAGAGAGTAGTAGTGACAGCAGATATGGAGTGGAGAAGAGAGACTTCGAACCAAAGTAACCAGAAGTCTATGTAGCTGATGTCAGGGTAAGTGATAGAGAGAATAGATTCTACATACACTCAGGCACCACCCTTCAAATTGAAGTTGAAATACAGTGTAGTCAGGTCAGCAGAAAGTCAAATACTAAGGATGAGAATTGTGTTTCATCATCATCATCCTTTAACGTCCGTTTTCCATGGTGGCATGGGTTGGACAGTTCGACCGGAGCTGGCAAGCTGAAAAGCTGCACCAGGTTTCTGTCTGATTTGACTTGGTTTCTACGGCTGGATGTTCTTCCTACTGCCAACCACTTTACAGAGTCTGGATGCTTTAACAGGACTCTCGGCACGAGTGCTGTTTACGTGGTATCATCACAAGTACTTTTTTTATGTGACACAGACAGAGGACTCTCAGCGCAAGTGCTTTTTACTTGGCACCGTCACGAGTGCTTTTTATGTGGGACTGGCACAGGACTCTTGCAGGCCAATCTTCTTCAGCAGGGGTAGAATATGGTGCATGTTAGTAGTATAGGACCAGCAATATGATGTATGTTATGAGCTGATGTTGGTGTAGAGAAGGGCAGTGTCCAGCAGGCTGACACTGATCTTTTTATAAACTTCTTCCTTGCCTGGTTTTGTGGAAGAAGGGTAAAAGGAAAGCATGAATCTTTGTAAGAAGCTTAGCTGAAATTCAGTGGTAGCAGATGGGCACCAGTCACAGATTGGGATGCAACAGCTGAGAAACCTCCCAAGAGTTCTATGCCTTGGGTTTATCTGGCAGGGGACCTTCATATGGAAATCGTTAATACTTGTACCCTCAGAGAAACACTGGTTACTCTACAAGATTAGGTTGAGATTAAACTTCCAACTGGAAGGTGAAGGAGGTTGGTCTGAATGTTTGCAACAGAGGGAACCATATTAAAAGCAACCAAGATCTAAATAGTAGAATTGTTATTTAAGCATCAAGTCGACCCTGATTGAGTATGCCTGATATCAAACGTGTTTCAGACATGACAATCTCACATTTATTTAAACATAATGTATGTACACAACACTTCAATCCTTCCCATAAAAGACAGTAAATTGATTTGAAATGGATTTAGTTGCTATTTCTGGCATGTTGAATGGTCCTGTTATAGGCTTCTTTCACAAAAGTGGTGTTACACACCACAAAAAATAACTAAATACTATGCTGACCAGCAGCACTAGAGATTGTCTTATACAACTCAGAGTTTTCTACTCAGTGCTGTTAAAAGTGATCTAGGGCTCCTAGACATGGGATGGGCGTTCGATGGCATAGCAACATATATTTGCAACATTTATTTTCGGAAGAATAAAATACCTAACAAGAAAACCTCAAAAGAACTAAGAAAATTGAAGCCAAATCAGAATTGTGAGGAATGGCAGAGAAAGCAAAGCGAAAAGTTACAAGATTATAGTGAGAGGGGCAGAGCAGGAAGGTTTAAATCAGTGGTTCCCAAAGTGGGCAGTGGAAAAAAAACAGAAGAAAAGTGAGGTGATAATGGATGTAAAAGCAACTAAAATAATGGGTTAATTAGGTTAAGTTTTATTTGTTTTGAATTTACTGCAGAGAGTGGTCTATGTTTGTATAGGTAAGGGGGGGGGGCACTAGGAATGTCGCCCGACACCCCGAAAAAGTTAGGGAACCACTAGTTTAAATGTTGTGTAGCCCTGTATGAGCAAACCTTTGATCAAAAGCCTTCCAGCCATGACAATCCATCTACACTGTCGAATGTATACTTCATTTTTTTTCAAGCTCACAGCCTTGAAAAAAATGTTTGATATTTCTAACAGATCGAAGCAGATTTACATGTTGGCCCAAGGTTTTAGATGTTTAAAATGAAAGTGAAAAGAAATTAGCTACGCAAGACGAAACTTTTAAAATATAAAACAAAAACATATTTGTTTACGCATGAAAAATTAGACTTTCTGAAAACAAAAAAGACTTTTAATTTACTCGACAATTTTTGAAATCTCAAGAAAAGGAATTCGCTAAGGTAAACAAACAGTTCAATTTGGTTAGACACAATCTTAAAAGGATCTAAGGAGAAATTGAAGCGCTGAGAATGGAGTTATAATGAAATATCGATCGAAGTTTAGCCCCATGTTTGGAATGACTGAGCAGAGTTATGATAGGTATTCTAATCATGTCCAGCCAATCTTTTTTTTTTTTGACGTTGAATCATTTTACAACTGTAGAGTGTAATATGAAGATTTCGCTGCAATTTCTAGTAAGTCTAGCAACCACGTAGAGAGTCCGTGATTGGCTCGAAATATCAGTTAACAGTTAATGGTAACTTTTAATGCGAAGAGCATAAAAAAAGAAACGAGATCGCAAGCTGGTTTGTAATGTAGCTTCTACAACTGGAAGCTTAATGTCCTGAGCCCGATATATCTCATGAAAACTTAAATTATGAAAGTCTAAGACTTAAAGGATTTTTTAAAAAAAGCCCTTTAGGACAGTGGTTTTCAACCAATTTTTACCTATGGCCCCCATTGATTACTATTTTACTCTGGTGGACCCCCAAAGCGATTCCATGTTTAAAAACTAGTTTTATAAATACATATTTCAAAATTTCTATTTTGCTTTTCACACATTAACTTGTGTAGGTTGAACTATGTAAAACGTTAAAGAAAGAAATCTGTTTCTTCCAATGTAAAGCAAAACGTTTTCAAGGACCCATAAAATACTACTGTGGATTCCCAATTTGCTATTTTGCTTGCGTGGACCTCAGGAGCCATATGGATCCTGGTTGAGAAACACTGGTTTAGGATAAGTTATCACCAAAAGTAAACAAAAGCAGAACGGCAGTAAAGTGTTTTGGTCAGATATAACCGACAAATCACTCAAACACGAACATCCCTGTTGTTTAGCCCAGGGCAAGAAGGTATTGTCTTTTCTTTCACCATAATATATCTAAGGCAACATCATCCAATGTAGGTAGGTTATGATTTAGCTAATATTTCTAGTCGGTGAAGCAATCGTATAGAAGCTGTTTCGTAGCTCACAAACACCCCTTTCTCTCAGTGGCAAAACGAAAGAACTCTTATCTAATTTCTCATGACGCAAGCACATTCAAATAAAACCGAAATATATTTTAAATATTAAATTTGGTTACTGGCAACAAAATGTTACTAGTAATTGTTTAATATATCATTGACAAAACAAAAGTTTAAGTCGATTTAAATGCTCAGTTCCCTATACTGCGATCCAATTCAATTTCTAGTGTGGGTTTCTAAGAGAAAAAGAAAAGGCCTCCATGTACATAGGTCTCCATATACATAGATATATATTGTTGTCGTTAATCATTAAGTAGATGATGCAAAGTTATTTCTTCATTATACTTTTTTATTCCTTGACTTCGTATATAATTTTAGACCTCCAAACTACTGTTAAGACAAGAATAATCAGTCTTTAAAATAGAATTGTAAATTATGCTGGAAAACCTTTCCTTCCTCAGACGAGTGTATACCTTTTCAGTATAATGTTAAAAACTACAAAGGACTATAAGGATAAACAAACATTTGGTTCTTAAATTTCTAAGGATAATGTAATAAAACGAATAGTTATTAAACTGTGTAATGACGGAAATGAACAAACCATCTTAAAATCTCTTGTAATCCAATTTCAGAGCAAAACAAAAATTACTAGAAATAAAATTGAAGCCGGAAGTTGAGACAAGAGCCTGCAGTAAATTTATTTTTTTACAAGGTAACCTTATTGAAAGGAAAGGAATAAAATATAAATAAACTGCCATGTTCTTTTACGTTTCGAAGAATTAAAATTTTTTGTTTAATTTTAAAAGTAAATTGTCACCATACATATCCAATTAGATACAATAAACCGAGTAATATTTACAAATTAGTACAATAATTATGTTCCCAATAAACAATATCAAAGTACGAACAAGAATATAAAACTATATAAATATTTTTTTTTTAATTGTAAAAACTAGAAATATTGAATAAAAGGAAACAATATGAGAAAATAACAAACAACTGCATTCAGTGCCGACTACATCGACTGTGTGTCCCAAACGAAGAGGGAAGTATGGCCGAGAAAGGTTTGTTATCTTATTTAACCCTATTTTTTTACAAAAGCTGTTTGTTGCTTTAATTTCGCTGCTATCCGTTTCTCAGTGTATCAACAATATTGTACTTTTAATATCGTACGTTTATTTAATTCTAATTTATGAATTAATATATAAGAAAAAGAGATGTAAACATACCGGAAATATTTACTATGTGTCTGAATGTTTCAGTCGTTTGTGTGAATTGTTTCGCCTAAGTCGAAAAAAGAAAGAAAGAGAAGGCCTTGTCAAAAGCATGTGTATCGACACATCATATTCTTCTCCTCTTGCAAAAGGAATTTAAATTGATTTCGCAGGCCGGTTACAAACCGTTCAGTTGGAAACATCATCTCTGATGCTCCAATGTCTCAAATTGTCGTTATTTACGTTCTTGTCTGACAGTTTTATATCTGACGTTCTTCTTGTACGACAGTGAGTCATGTTTGGTCGTCTTATCAGAATATCGCATTTGATGTTCTTATGCCACAATGTGACATTAATGCTCCTCATCGTATTAATAAACTACTAAAAAATTGAAGCAAATAATAATGTTTATCAGTAGTGTAGAATATATATATATATATAGTGGATTAAATTTGTGATCAAAGGCACTTCAGCCATTACCATTCTGTATTTGTAGGGTATATAAGACCACATTATGTAATGCATCCGTCCCTTAAGATAAGGTGTATTCAAGGGAGATTTGGTTACTATTTGTAGCATGCTGCACGACCACATAGAAGCTCCCTCATAAGCATATATATATATATAATTAAAATCAAGAGGAGAGTGGAGATTTTTTCACATCCAAAACTTTTTTATTGTTAAAAAGTTTTCTACATCATACATAACTTAAACCAACATATGTTTCTATTGCAGCAACTGCACATTGCTCTGTATGCAATTATGCACCTAGCCACTGCAATTTCGTCAAGGGTCCAACATTCACAATGTCGATGAAATTGCAGCAGCTAGATGCATAATTGCACACAAAGCAATGTGCAGTCGCTGCAATAGAAACATGTAGGTCAAAGTTATGTATGATGTAAAACCCTTTTTTTAATAATAAAAAAGTTTTGGATGTGAAAAAATTTCCACTCTCTTGAAATATGGAATATTTGCAGTTCTGAATAGGAACACGGAACTACCCAACAAGTGATGACTACAAGTACCAGCATCTCTTTGAGCTTGAGTACTATGTAATTGGACCATTGTGGATAGCCAGCACCTATACTACTATGAGATAATACAGTATCCGCCAGGATAATTTTTTCTTTTATTCTCTCTCTCTCTCTCTCTCTCTCTCTCTCTCTATATATATATATATATATATATATATATATATAGTCAGCAAATGAGATCGAGAGAATCTCAATATAGAATACACTTAGATGATTTGAACTT
>JAOPUL010000839.1:26983176-26994545 GCA_027564515.1 Octopus rubescens | reverse complement strand
TGCCACGCAGTGGGATTGAACCCAGAACCATGTGGTTGGGAAGCAAGCTTCTTACCACACAGCCACGCCGCATATATGTATGTGTGTGTGTGTGTGTCTTTGACAACCAGTGTTGGTGTGTTTACGTCACTGTAACTTAGCGGTTCGGCAAAACATACTTCTAGAGTAAATACCAGCTTTAAAAAAGTAATGAGTACTGGGGTCGATTCATTCGACTAAAAATTATTCAAGGTGGTGCCTCAGCATGGCTGCTGTCTAATGACTGAAACAAATAAAGGATAAAAGATTATATATATATATATAATGTGTGTGTGTGTGTGTATTTTACTATCTCTTTACCATGACTTCATGTGATAGTCTAGGTAAAGAGACAGTAAAAATACACACATATATATCTATGTGTATTTTACTGTCTCTTAACCTTGACTTCATATGATAATTATGAATATCACCATGCAAGCGGTGTCCTTTATTTCCAGTCTTCTGTGTAAACCTGTCAGGTTATGGGGAATATTACCTTGGAAACAGGTAAGAGCAGGTGACAGTAACGACATCCAGCTGTAGAGAATCTGCTTCAACAAATTCCATCTGACACCCATGGAAAAGTGTACATTAAATGATATTACTGGAACTAGAGAAAAAAAATTAAGTCATACTCTAAAGGTATGTTCCTCACACATTGTCACAACACAAGCACCCACTTCCCAGATGAGATCAATTCACAGGACTCACACTACTAATGCCCATATACAAATGATGTTTACTAATAGCTGAATCTGTTTTGTGGTCAGAACTACAGATAAAAAGAGTTTTATCTAAACTCCTTATCTCAAGTATGTTTTTTTTCTTCTTTTTTATGTGTCAAAAATATGTGTATTTGTTCTATATATTATCAAAATGTTATTCACCCAACATGGTTCAAACTTCTCTAAGAACTATTTTCTCTGAGCTTTCTTGCAATGAAATGCTTGTAGTTACATCTTGAAAAGTTCTTGTAATGTCTCTGCACGTGTGCATTGGTTTCATCCAAATAATTCACATTGTAACAGCAGAATGTGTATGGGTACACACACACATATATAAGTTGCCCAGATGCCCTTCCCGTTGATAGCCATTACTTGTTTCCAAGCAAACTAAGATTTCCTAATGGCCAGACATGTTTCTGCGGAATAGTGGAAATGAATGACACTGCTTGTATGACAGTGACACTCATTTACAACTCACAATGTAAAGACAAGGAGACAGAAACATACACACATATATAAATAGTTGACTCGCCTGTTATGGGTGACAGATGAATCCATAACTTTTGATAGAACAACCTGCACAGATGATTTGTTCATAGTGATAAAATGTTTGTTCTGTACATTAGCTCACTACCTCCATCAAATCAAATTTATCTGTACAGGTGCAAAGTGTGCCACACATCAGATGTCAAAGTGATCACAGAACCACATGAAATGAAGAACACAATGCACTGCCTGGTCCAGGAATTGTAACCACAATCTTGCAATCGTGAGTGCGATACCCTAACCACTAGGCCATATTCTTTCATATACACACACAACAGGCTTCTTTCAGGTTCTGTCTGCCAAATACAATCAAAAGGCTCTGGTCAGCCAAGCGGTGGAACTGTTCCCAAAACCATGTGGGTTGGGAAGCAAACTTCTTAACCACACAGCAATGCTCACTTTACCAGAATTCTAGAGACTGTCCCGATAACTATATATATGGCGAAGTTATGTTTACCATTTATATTTTGAAATATTCAACTGAAGAAAGTTGTATCAAGTATAAATCTTCCCCACTCCACCCCAGGAATCTTTAATTTTTCTGAGGCCACCTAGACATTATTACTGAAAATATTTCAATTTTGTAACAAAATTAGATGTAAGAACTTCAAAGCAATAACATAATATTTAATTCATACAAGACTTTCTAATGCCAACTTGATACTTAGCATATCAATAATATATTATTATCGAAGTGTCAAATGAGTCCTTTTTTTCCTCTTATGACAGAACTTATGATATAGAAAATACATTGTGTGTATGTTTTTGTGTGTAAATTTTAAAGAGTTAGAGACAGTAATAAAAAAATTTTAGGAAGAAACAGAGTGACGGTTGTGAGACCCCATCTCTAATTCCCAAATATTTGTGTGGCCCCACTGAATTTAGCTTTGGCTGGGAAACACTGGTCTAAATGGCCTACTATAATGCAGCAGGCATTTTTACAGCTATTTGACCATTTTATTACCTGGTAAGGGACACACTCACACACAAATTATGTGCTCTATGTACTTCAGAATTCACCAAGCTTCAGTATAGTAAGGAAATCAACTCCAATAAATATCCTGAATCTCTAAACATATTATTAATTACTTAGATAAATTTTGTCAAATGGTGCCTCAGTATATTGTTCAACTGGTCGAATGACACCACACTCCTTAAATGAAACAGTAGATTTCAAGAAATTAATGATGTTCTGTGTCAGCAAATAGTAAATACAATAAATTATTTTACAATGAGGAAAAGAAGTCTGTTTTGAATAGAATCCTTTATCAGAGAGAGGCAAAGGGTTCTGTCCAAAATGTTAGGCTTCTTTTCCTCATTGCAAATTGTTTGTACCATGCTATTAGGTCATGCAGCTTCAATACACTGCTTTTATATGCCATCATTATAATAACTATTAATACTCATGTTGCACATAGGATTCTGTTGTTACATCTTTACTCGACAAAAATTTATTATCTGTGTATAAATTCATCATAGGCATGGCTGTGTGGTTAAGTTCACTTCCCAACCATGAGTTCAATCCTGCTGCATGGCATCTTGGGCAAGTCTCAGGCCAACTAAAGCCTTGTGCGCATATTTGGTTGGTGTAAATTGAAAAACGTTCATTGTATAGGTGTGTGTGTGTGAGTTCATAAGTCCTCATCTATACGTTCCTTTGTTGATTAAAAACAATGGTTTTGCTAGCAGTGTCATTTGCTTGTAGTCCACTGCAAAAGCACATCTAAGCTTCTTGACATACTACACAATCTTTGTAATCAATGGGCTCAATCATCTTATGTCATTCATACCGTCACTTGGAAACAAGTGATGGTTGGCAACAAGGACATCCAGCCATGGAAAACTGGTTCAGTGTATTCTCGTCTAACATTGCTTTAACAATTTCATCATTGTTAAAGCAATGATGAAATTGTAGAATGTTACTTGGTTGAGGCAGTTACAACTTCCCTTACAATGTCTCTATGCAGTGGACCATATTGCCAAGAATATATGATAAGTGAATACCCAGTTTTTGGATTGAGTAGGTAGATTCATTAGTGCATCAGACAAAATGCTTAGTGGTATTCTTTCCAGTTCTTTAAGTTCTGAGTTCAAATTCTGCTAAGTCAATTTTGCTTTTCATCCTTCTGTGGTCGATAAAATTAAAGTGCCAGTTAAGGACTAGGGTTGATGTAATTAAGTAATCCCCTCCCCTTAAAACTGCTAGCCTTGTGCCAAAATTAGAAAGAATTATTATTGTTCTTAGTGCAGTGAATATCAATGTACAGGCAATTTTTGCCACAATTTGTTGCATCCTTTTACTCTTTGACTCAAATCCTTTCTGAATTGAAAAGTACTATACCAGTAATATACCAGGTCAATTTAATAGAATGTATTCGTTTTCCAAAATTTGTTGTTCAGAAATATGTTCGTCATAGAAAAGCCCAACACAATGTACGGACTATAGCGATATATGTAAACATTTTCACTATATATAATGAGTCTGCTTCTTGGCTTGTAATGCATGAATTCAGCTGCCTTACTATAACCATATCAACCAGTGTTATTGCCAACTTTATACCAGCATCTTGACTCAATCAAATACTAATACATTCTGCAAAAAGGACAGAATCCAAGGGAAAGAGTGGTGGCATAACAGCAAAAATGCAATTAATAAATATTTGTAAATTTGAATTCCTTTCTGTATGCTGCAATAAAAAGTGAGAGTTTTGTTTTTTCATCCCCAAAGAAGTGCCTTTAATGAAATGTAAGAATTTATATCTCCACTGTGATATACAAACTTATTCAAAGGAGTCACTGGCAGATAATTTCCCTCAAATCACACCCTACCATTTTTTATAAAGGAAGCACACATTAGGCAATACAGTAGTAACCATTACAGAAAGACTGAATGGGTCACAGCTGTAACATCTTTAATCCTTTAGCATTCAGATTATTCTGTCAAATGTAATGTTTATTTATTTACATTGTTTTGAATTAATCATGCATTATCGTGAAGCTTTGAGATTTCAATGATAAGATTGTTTATGTTTAGAATGACAATGTAGGGTAGGTGTAAGAGGCTGGACCTGGCCAGTTTGAACAAAAAACAGATAGGATATTTGGGTCGGATTGAATGCTAAAGTGTTAATTATAGATTTTCCCAATCAGGACTGATGTGGAGCCAAACAACATATAGAGACACATAGGTCTTATAGCCTCTTAACTGAAATTTTGGTTACTGAACTCAGTCCTTCCTTATCACCTACAACTTAGTCTTTGAGAAAAAGATCAAAATTTGTCTAAATAAATATCCATCTGTGGAAACAAACAATTGTCAGTGTCAGCAAATAGTAAGTTTACAAAGTGGAATAAATTAGATTGGTGTGAGTCCACTGTTCCAGACAGGAACCATCATTGAAAGATAAAATGATGTTTTCTTCCTCACAGCAATCAAATTTATTCAACTTTGGTATATGAAAAAATATATAAATTTTTTTTTTTGGCTCAATTGAATAATACAACTATTTAAAACTTCTAACTTCTGTAAAATTTTAGATCTTTTTTGTTGATTTGCTATATTTTACTCCAAAATTTTAGGGAGAAATTCTTTCCACAGTTCAGATTAATCTGCCAAATTCAATGCTTATTGCATTCACATTGTTTTGAATTAATCATACCTTATCTCATAGCTTTGGGGTTTTGGTGGTGTGATTGTTTATTTTTAGAATTATATTGTAGGGTAGGTGTGAGGGGCCAGATCTGGCCAGCTTGAAAACAGGTAGAATATTTGGGCTGGATATAGCCAGTTTAAAGGGTTAACCAAATGATTTTCATCATTGATGAAAGACTACATCGTGGTACCTGTTGGATTTGCTGCCTTGTATTATTAAAAAGGCAGCAAGTTTCCAGTCATTAGGACATCAGATAGAATGTCTTACAGTATTTGTTCTGGCTCCCTGTATTCTGAGCACAAATCCCACCAAGGCCAACTTTGCCTTTCATCCTTTCTGATTCAATAAAGTATCAGACAATTATTTGAGGTCAGTTCCCCCCACCCCACTCTGAATTGACTCTATGAAGGAGCCAAGAACAGTGTTCACATTGCAGCCCCACCAATCCTTTCACTCCAACTCTGAGGACGCAACAAGAAAGAAAGGAAGTGCTAAAAATGATCTCCATTGGTTCCAAAGCTACACATTTTTAGTTAATTTGATTCCAGTACAAAGCTGGTACTTATTTAATTGGTCCTGGAAAAATAAAAGGAAAGTCGAGTTGGCAGGATTTGAACTCAAAATGCATGGTCATGTAAATAATTATCACAAGATATATTTTGTCTGACACTCAATAAAACTAATGTCATAGACAGAAGGTCATAAATACTGGGGTAGAAGTAGTCAATTTAAATGCCAGTACTTGATTGATATAGATACATTATCAATCCTTGAATGCAAAAGGGAGGTAACTAAATATTGCAAGGCAATTTTGTCTGCTCTAACAATTTTGCTATCATCCACCATCCTCTTAGTAATAATAATCTCTTACATAAGCAAAACAATAAACATCTATCAATGTTTCATTCTGAATAATGTTTTTAAAACAGACAAGAATATTGGGGTAAGTTGATACAGTCATAAAGACAGTAATCTTGTAAAGATGTACTAAGCTAAATCAAGTCTCCTCCTGCTTGATAAAGAGAAGTACATCTAGCTGCAAGCCATATATTCTGGTATATACAATGATAACATAGGAAAGCCTTTATGCAATCCCATGACTGGCTAGAATTATCAGCCAAATCTCTCACAAATCATATCCAACCATTTTATAGGAAGACTCATCGGGTAATGTGGTCCTCTCAAACTGGGTGGGGAAGATGAGATGATCACATCTGGAATACCTTTGATCATTGAGTTAGTTCAATCAAGGCTGACCTAGGGTTAAGAAATTGTTGCTTAGCAACAATAACAATTTAGCTGGTTTCATTGTTATTGGTTTTCCTTCCTTTACTATATGCAGGCAAATTAAGCTGAAGTCAAATGCTATAGAAGCCCTAAATGGCTTTTAAAGACGGGGAAAGGTTCTTAGTTCCAGTTTTGCTTTAATCACAGGAAAGATATACATCCTCCTGGGTAAGACAGCAAAGTGAACTGAAGTATGCATGTATTTTTTAAAGGCTTAGATCCTTGTTAAGGATTCTGAGACTGCTGGAATGAAAGGAGGAAGTTATTATCAGGCAGGAGACTTCACTTGGATTTTGGTAACAAAGAGACTCTGCTAAAAACACCAAAAGGCAAGGTAGTGGCAATAAACTGGATGATAGATTAAGCCTATTATCCAAGAATAGGAAAGGCTCCTCTGATAAGCTTTGACACAGTTATCAATAAACAATTTTACAATTTTGCTGTGGTAGAGGCCCAAGGAGCCATACAGTGAATATCAAACCTGGAACTACCAAGTTGTGAAGCAGACTTTTTAACCAGAAACATTTTCAGTGAAATACAATCCATGATCTATGAACTGTTGGAACACTGCCATATCATCAATTCAACCATTTTACTTCTACGAGACCGATAGAATAGGTACTGGGGTCGATTTGTTCAACTAAAAATTCTTCAAGGCGGTGACCCAGCATGGCTGCAGTCTAATAACTGAAACAAGTAAAAGAATCTGCTGGAAAGAATAGGTAGAGGTCAAACAATAACTTTCCATTCATTTCAGTTATACATACTATACATTTTATCAAGATGCGAGAAGTTGGAATGGAAGTTACAGCTGGTTACTCTTGCTATTTCAAAACAGTATGATGAAAGGAGGCTGGTGTTAAATTTATGATTGATTATGACATATAATCAAAGGCATTCAAGCTTAAGTTTCTTTTCAAGGTATCCAGGACAACATTATCCCGGATAAACGTTTCCTTCCTCTTTTAAACCAGTACAATGTGATTTTAGGGTGATTAGGCTGCTATTTCTAGCAGATCGAACGACCACCTAAAGGCTCCCTCTTTGACACGTTTGCCAGTAGTTTAACCTTTGAAAATAAGGTAAAATAAGCATAGAATAAAAACAAAGGTGTAATTTTAGTGCTGCCATTTTTTTAATAAAAATTAAATTGCTATAGTAGAGTTCTGAAATTTAATTGTTCAATTAAAGAATCTTATAGGGAATAAAATAAATTGTAAATATAAAAACATACTATTTCCATAAACCGATATATCATTAAATCAAGATCATAATGTAATAGATCACTGAAAATAATTAAGTAAAAAAAGTCGATCTTCAAAGTAAACTAAATCTGTTATTCCACAGGTATTATTACGATCAATCAAGGAAAATTTAAGTGAATCATCTACTTAATGCTACACCACCCATGTAGCCCTCCGAACCCGTGATTAGGAAAATGATTAACAAGTAGCATGAAACATGAGGGGAAAATTATGAAAAATTATTCACTAAGAAATCAACAGAATTAAGAAAATTCACTTTGTAGTTTCTAGCTTAAATATTTATTTCTCTTTCATCTCTATTTCTGCAATACACAAATATCACTGATGCAGAACGCCGCATAATGTTATTTATAACTAAACTTATAGGCTTTGGTTTAACACACAAACAAAATTCAACCTCTAACTCAAGCGACATGAAATATGTCCAGGTTTGGTATAAATCAAATGATGGGGTACAAAAAAAATGAAATGAAATAAAATAAAAACAACTTCATTAAATTGTTTTCTAAATATCACATTTTAAAGCCTGAAATAGATTTTTTTGGTATTTTCTCCGTAAATTATCTAAAAATACTGACATGTGGCGTACCTTTAGCATATCTAAGTGTAATACTTCTGAATCTGTTTATCAAATGCATCTTTGATGGCCATTCGGAAGGTCTTTTGGTTGAACAAGAAGGCAGATATGTGACCAGAATCAATGTAGCGCACTTCAGCTTCAGGCCATAACTGCTTCAGGCTGAGGACCCCTTCATGAGGAATATAAGCGTCTTGTTTTGCAGCAACAATGATAATCAAACTGGTATCTACGGGTTGTGTGTAATTGCCAAGGTGAGTGAACTCTTCCATCACATCTCGCATGAAATTCAACGCTTCTTCAGAAACTCTTTTAGTAGAATGCTTTTTCCCTTTTTCTTTAGTAGTTTGTGACCTGGTGATGTGAGATTTGGCAGCAGCATAGCTTAGGGATAAATACCGAGATTTCCAGTCTGTTTTCGACGGTTTGGACAAAGAAGTTGTGAGAATGTCAGTGCTGTTAAGGGCTTGAATAGAATCTGCAGCAGTAGCTTGTGTATTTTCCAGAGATATAGTATTGCTAGGGTTAAAATCTACCATCTTATTTTCATCTTCTTTGCGTAAAGAGAGAGATTCTTCTTTGGTTTCAAAATCAAATTTTAGATTTAATAAAGACGGTTTATTTTGGCTACGATAAAAGTTGATGACATCTTTTAAGGACTCGTCCATATCTTGTACATATTTCTGTCCAAGACTGAAGGCTCTGGCCACATCTTCGGGGGAGTGGATCATTTTCTTGATATCGGTCCCATACTGACTTTCTTCCAGATATTGAGACTGTAAAACTCGCCAGGGGATGGCTTCACTGAGAACACCATGTGTAAATACACCAGACGCGGTACTCCAGGACAGACAAGGTATTAGTGAAAGAGGTTTATTCCAATTCGACGCAGCCAAGGAAGCCATATGTCCCCCCATGGAAATACCAGTGATGCCCAAAGGACCCCACCCTTGCTGTTCACACCAGTTAAGCAATACTAACGACTCTAGGATGAGAGCTCCACCCATTACGAAAAGGTCACTTACGTTGTGCAACGCCGATCGTAACTGTTGTTTTGGTTTTCGCATGCCATAGTAAGGATTTTCAAGAATGATTGAAGCGATTCCAAACTCCTTCAGTAGAGGTTTCCCTAACAACGTTCGTCTTCTCCAGTAGAAATGATCTCCAGTGCCACCTAGCTGAACACAAACCGGCTTTAGTTGAGATTTCCATAACTTAGGTAAAATCATTTGAAATTTGGCGATTTCAACTTCTTTGGGCATCACATCTGACATATAGACTGCGAAGGGCGAGAGGAAATGTCCTTCCAATATGCGGTGGTCATCCTGTTCTATATCCTTGTCGATATGGACAGGATAGTCGGGTGGAACCAATTTAATACATTCCTCTCGATTCGAGATAACTTTCCTGCAGTTGAACAGTTTTTTCAAGTTTTCTGGTTTACCCCAGCCTTTAGTGAACAGTTTCGATATCAAGAAGCGACGGTACCACTGATCGAGTCGACTCATGGCTTGGATCACATAAATATTTTCAGTTCGAAACACATGGTATAAACAATAACACAGTCATTGTGCGTTCATTATCATATCTCAGTGGTTCTTATGGGTGTAGATAAAACGTCTGGTATACTACCTGCAGTCGAACAGCTTTTTTTAACATTGTCGGTGTTATAAGCAGACGGACAGAACAAGGGCAACAGATCTTACCATATACTGAATTCCGGAATAATACAGAGTTTAGTAATATTCCAAAGTTCAAAAGATAACAATTCAATATTTTTTAGAAACGTAAAACCGACAGAAAATATTACTAAAATAGTTTTTTAAAATATTCTCTCTATAATTACAACGTGTCTAAAGAGATGCTACGTAAATGGGTTAACTGTTATTTTCGTAATTTGAAGCGTGATATTATATACTACCAACATGGCTCCGAGAAACTACTAGACTTTGCAATATCTCTGGCGCACGTCGTGAGTTGTTCAGGGTCAAGTTATCCCTGATCGAGCATACCCATGAGCAAAAACACTGCAATCGCGACCTTTTCAACTTTTTATTGATTTATTTATCTCGATCCACATTATCTAATGTAACCTTCCTCCTTTTAAGATGGCAGTAAAAGAGAATTTGAAAGAGATTTATCTGTTGTTTCTTGTAGTTAGCGGCTTCCTCATTCCAGAACTTTGTCATTTTGCCAGAGGCATTTGCGTCCAGGTTACATTACCCTATGTGTCTTGTTTCTAAGATGATAGGGTGTGGGTTTGAGAACGATCCGGCTACTGTTTCTAGCGACCTCGTGGTATTTGGCTCGATTGAATTTAACTATTTATATTTTTCTCTCGCGTAGCCATCGTGATATGTAATATATAATCGTTTTCAGAATCTTTTCACTTTCAACGTGGGGTTATCATAATCACAGTTCACTAAGTCTTCACTCATAAATCTTAAGCTTCATATAATAACACTGGACACTCAATACAAAATCTAGTTCTGTATAATTCTTCCCGGGTTCAATATACGTCAGAGTAAAATTTGCTTTACATCTCTCCCAGGATAATATAACAAGTATCATTCATACCTGATGGGTATTAAACAAACGCCATAGATTCAGTCGAATATATCACTCAGTCTCTTCAAAGTTCGGCCTTTTTCTTAATACTTTCTTAATTTTAAATCATCATGCAAGAAATAATCTTATTCTCTGTCCAGTTTCAACCGCATTCCAGTTCACAACAACCGTTCCTTTCTCCTATTAGGATTTCATTAATATGGAAAAAGAATTCTAACGAAGCATAAAACATACACTAAAGAGATACGTTTCACAGACAGTATCTAGTGAATGAATCAGCAAAATTTAGATAAGGTCATTTCACCTCGTATCGTTAATGCATTATATATCTAGCATCCCACGACCAAATACCGGCCTGGGGCGAAAAGTTGTCAACTTTCGATGTTATAAGTATAATAAACATATTTATTCACTTTAACCAGTGCATTGAATTCCTTATCAGATAATCTTTGAATTACGTAAAATAAATTTTTAATGTAATTTAAAACTCCTATAAATGTGTGTATGTATGTATGTGATACATATACTGTCCGGCGAACGGGAACGTGAACTTGGCTAACAGTTCGTGAAGATATTTTTGCAGCTTTAATAAAAGTTTATATATATATATATATATATCTTTGAAGAGACTGAATGATATATTCGACTGATTCTATTCCGTTTGTTTAATACTCATTATATATATATATATATATATATATATGTATATTTATATAATATATATATA
>JAOPUL010000839.1:26874427-26886358 GCA_027564515.1 Octopus rubescens | reverse complement strand
GTGTGGTAGTGGGTGGGTGGGGGGGGAAAGAACTGGGTGTTGGGGATCGGCAATGAAGATAATGGTGATGTCTCAGAAATTATCAGTGTGAGATTAATGAATAGAAATTAAGTTTGGGATGGTTTCAGAAAAAAATAGAAAATGAATAGTTGTCCTAACAAACTCGTGGCAAATTCTGTTGGTGAATCACATCTCCCAGAATTACGAAGAATCTCCAAGCCCTCAGAAACAGCTGTCAGATTTATAACACCTCCCATTTTTGTTTTTTGAAGTCTATGTTACCTGAGTAAATTTGCTCTACTTGTATATAAATCTGTATTTTCATACTTGAATGCATCTGAAATTTCACAGTATTTGCCTTCTTTTTTAATGTATCCTTACATATCTATATTCTGCTTATTGGAATATTACCTGTTTATTTACATAATTGCCCCCCTCTCTCTCTACTTATATATATATATATATATATATATATATATATATAATGTATGCTGGCATGGGTTAGATGGTTTGACTGGAACTGATAAGCTGGAGGGCTGCACCATGCTCCAGTCTGTTTTGGCTTGGTTTCTATGGCTAGATGCCCTACATAACGCCAACCACTACACAGTGTACGGGCTGCCTTTTACGTGTCACTGCCACGGGTACCTTTTACATGTCACCAGCACTGGCCATGACTACGATTTCACTTAGCTTGATGTGTCTTCTCAAGCACAGTAAATTGCCAAAAGTCTCGGTCACTTGTCATCACCTCCGTGAGACGCAACATCTGAAGATCATATTTCACCACCTCATCCCACGTCTTGCTGGGTCTACCTCTTTCACAGGTTCCCTCCACAGTTAGAGATCAGCACTTCTTTATGCAGATGTCCTCGTCAATACGCATCACATGGTCATACCAGCGCAGTCGTCTCTCTTGCACACTACATCTAAAACATTACCAAAAATACACCTCAAGACCATGATTTTTCCTTGGGATCATAAAATACTGAATTTGTACCAATGTTAAAGCAAGTTGTACATTAGAGTACTGCTCTCTTATTTGTGAACACGTTGCTGCTACACAGACAAATATCTTAAAGTGCATTTGTCAAGAGCCATTAAGATGAATGGTAAAAACTTACTAAGCAGTACATTATAACCACTGGCTCATAGACAGGCTCTTTCTTTTTTGCTTCTTCTACTGTAATTATAATAGTCATACCTTCACTGAAACCTACACAATGCATTCATCTTTCTTCCATTTACCATCTCTGATATGTCATACCAAGCATTTGCCCCTTGACTAAATGATCTTTTCTATGGAATTACATCCTTGTCCATAGTAAATCAATGAGGAGGGGGGAAGGGCTGTATATCGTCACTCAACCTGCTGGAAATAGCAGCCAAATTTCCTTTCAATTACAAGCTACTATCTTAAAACAGTTAAAATGGATGGACACATTGGGGAAGATTTGTTCATTTCATGCCTGTTTTTCCATGCTTGCATGGGTTAGTTGAATATGTTATCTGGGTCACTATTTTACAGCTGGATGTCCTTCCTGATGCTAATCCTTACCTGTTTTTTTTAAGTAAGGGATTACTTATTCCACTCAGTTTCTAAGGTATGAAGTGTCTAGATGACTTGTTGACAGGAAAAATTGTCTACGCCAACCATTGCACTTTTGTACAAATGATTGTAGATGTAGACACACACACACACACACACACACACACACACACACGATACCTTGGACTAGATAATCCTTGATATATAAAAAGGCTAGATGGTCATGACTGAAATGCCTTTGATCATAGTTTTGTTCAATCTGGGTTGATCTAGAGCTAAACAACATTAACAGCTTTGCCTATGTGTTTCTTACAAACATTAGCCTAGTTAACTTCAAGGAGACTATCAAACTCATTTCTTGAATTGAGGATGGTGTAGTAAGTTATTAAAAAGGACCTGACTTATTAACAAATACAGATTGACTACTACATTTTTCCTTAGAGAGGTTTGAACCCCTCATGTTTCTTAATGAGGTTTCAACTCATGAACAAAATATTTAATCATCATTCAATATATTTTTTATATTTGATTTCAACTTTGTGCTCATCTTTTCTTTCAGTGCTTACACATCTAGTTGCTGTATATGGAAACAGCTATTGGATGTTGATGTCACAGATGCCCTGACCTATAACTTCACTGATTCCAAAGGCAGCAACATGTTGTTTAAAACTTTGCGGATAGATTCCAGAAACATTGTGAGTAAAATATTGTCTTAGGGGGTTTCTTCTAAAAACTGTAAATTATATTACTGTTTACAGTAATATACAGAGAGAGAGAGAGAGAGAGAGAGAGAGAGGTATTGTTAAATGATTAAGAACTTTGGTATGAATCCATCTGGTTCTGAGTGTCACCTTGAGCAAGTGTCTCTTACAGCAGCCTGGAGTTGACCAATGCTTTGTGGGTGAAATTTGGTAGACAGAAAGTATGTGGAGATTGGTCATATGTATATGTACGCCTGTGTATATCAGTGTAAAATTGGTGTGTCAAACAAAAGTTCCCTGTGGTTTTTATAGGTGTAGTTGAGTTATGCCCCTTTATGCCAATAAGCAACACTTAGCTATTCAATTCATAGATATCAATAAAATAAATACCAGACTTGATACTGGTGTGGATATAATTGGTTAAAAATCCTTGAAGGCAGTACCCCATAATAACTGCAGTCTAGTTACTGAAACTAGTAAGAGAATACACATACATACCATGTTCTCATTGGTGGGATTACTTTTGTATTTGTAAATTTGAATATTGTTATTAGTCAGGGAAACTGAAACATACTAAGTTACCACTACAGCATCTTTCTTGTGTTTGTGTGTGTGTTATATTTGATTATCATTGTTTGTTGTTATTTTATTTTTTTCTACAGTTGGTGACTCACAAGAAGCCAGGCGTTCCAATATTTGCAGCGAACTTAGGTTTATTGGAACCCAGTAAAGTAATTAGCGGTGAGCTTATGAAACCTTCATCCAATCTGGTGCCATCATTGCCGCAGGAAACTCTCATAGACACCAACCGTACAGATCAGTGTGATTCCCTCAGACAGGTGAGTTTAATCCTCAGTGAGAGTTTAATCCTGTTTATGGCCAGTGGTAGCTGCACTTCATTGGCATGATTTGTCAGGTATATTTTTAGCTTGTTACTCATATGAGGTTGATTTTTTTTTATTATTATTCTTGCTTTGAGTCTCAAGATTGGCACAACAACTTACTTTGGGGTCTTTGGTTTTCATGCAAATTATCTTTATTTCTGACACCTTATCACTTTAACCTGTTAAATCTTTTCTTTATCTTTTTACTTTCCTTTCAACCTCACACCTATGTCCTTACAAATATTGTTCTAATATATTAACTTATCTTTCAGGGTCCCCCACTACCTTTTGTCACTTGTTAAATGTGTTTCAGTGTCTTCTATAATTTCAGGAAAACCTTCATCAGCCTCTTATTTTGAGATGATTGTAAAGTTTTTGTAAAAAAGATTCTTTTTATTTTTTATTTCATCAACCCATGCCAACACGAAACACGGATGTTAAAGGATGATGATGATATGTATATTTGCCTGCATATATATGTGTGTATATATGTGTGTGTGTGTGTGTGTGTGTGTGTGTGTGTGTGTGTGTGTGTGTGTGTATATAAATATCAGTTGGATTAAATGTTTAAATGCCTGAGATGAGTTATTGTTAATATCATTTTAAGTTTTTTGGGGTTTTTTTACTATTAAATTCATCTTTATAGATGAGGAATATTTTAATATTTGCATCTTCATTATGTTTTGGTTTGTTTGGTATCTGATCATCATTAAGTGTCTTATTCCCAGATATGTACACAGTACCAAATAGGATTCATACAAGGAACCTTTATTTCTAAACAAACGTAGATATCCAGATGATTGGAGCTTAAACCAATTGAAATTTAGTGTAGCTAGATGTAAAGATTAACAGATGTTTCATCTCTAGAAAAATGAGGTCAACAGTCTGGAGAAATTATAATCGTACAACAAATGGATAGTTCATATATAATCTGACTTTTAGGTTATTGAATCAATAGGATATTAATTTATGGCCCAAAGGTTTCATAATTCTTATCCTGTCACTGGGGCTGCACTTTATTCATAACTAAGGCACTTTAATTCGTGCTAAATCCACTAAACTGTAAAACCATGGGTACTTTAGTTAGTTAGGTACAACTTATTGCTATAAGCAATGAGAGCTCTATATAATTGCAAAATTTATTTGTTAGCTTGAGTACTGAGTTCAAATCCTACTTAATTTTCAAAAAGGATGAGCTCTGACAGGATACTTAGAGTTAATCAATAATTCCTAATCACTTTTGCTCCTTTCAAAGCTATACTAATCACTCAAGTCCCCTTCCCTCTTACCAGCCTCTAATGACACATTTCATATATCCAGAAAAAAGAGTACTTTCTTGTTGGTCAGTCAGAAATACAGACAATATTTTTCTGCTAATTATCAGATTAAGTAATTTTGAAAATCAGATTTAAATTATATAATCATGCAACACTGGGAATTAAAAATAATTTTTTCCAAATTTTGAAGTAAAATTAATTCATGATCACCTAAATTATCTCTCATTCTCTGCTGTTGGAGTTGCATACACTGGAATGAGAGCTCTTATCTCTGAACTGCGTGATGGTGAAGTTTGCATTGGAGCTGCAAATAACTCAGTTGATTATGGGACTAACAGAAAAGTGAAAATATAATAGACAAAGTTAATTTGTAAAGTAAAAGTGGTTTACTGTTACTTATTTTATTGATTTTTGTGTTGAAAAGTAGGTTTCAACACCAGAAGGATTTGAAGTTTGGTGACTTTTGTATATCTAATGTAAGATCTTGTATTTCTCTGTTCAAATTCTGCCAAAGTTGACTTTGCTATTTAACCACTATGGCACTAGAGAGTTGATAGTAGCGTAATTAACTTGAGTGGCCACCCCTCTTCTTCACTGATTGGTCTTGTACATAAAGTGAAAATATAATTATTATTATTTGGTGTCAGAATAGTTAGATAGATAGGTTAATTCTACTTGCCTAAGGTTTCATGCTCACATAAGTAAATCAGTATCGCTTTTTTAACTTTGAGTCACTCAACCACATTTTTGGTGGGATCAGAATTTAATTGATCTAATCCTTTATTGTTACTTATTTCTATTAATCCCCATAAGGATGAAAGGCAAAGTCAATTTTATGTATACATTATCCGTTAATATATCATGTTGTTTAGCTCCAAGTTAGATTGAACAAATTTATGATGAAATATATTCCAGCCACGACCCACCTAACTTACTTGTATATAAGGAAGTGTTTTGATCTTGAGCCTTAAACTGTTTTTTATTTTTCATATGGGTTAGAGTCATTGTGAGTGGGAGATTTCAAATTTGAATGTAGGTGTAATTTTGCCTGGGTGGTGGTGGTGGTGGAAATTTCACCTCCAACCAAGGAGTTTTCCACTCCTGATGTGGAGGCATCGTTGTCTATAAGTATTTTAAGTATTGAATATGGTGGCTTGTTCGTAGTAACATTGAGTGGCAAATTGATATCTCTTAGATGTTTTATGTTGTGAGTTCAAATTCCACAGTAGTCAACTGTGAAAGTTAACTTTTTAGGTTTGATGTAACTGGCAATATATTGGAGTTAATTTTACAGAAATGGGCCTTGTCCCTTCTCTGTAAAAAAAATGTAATTAGTATTTATGTAGTGGATAAGTTAAATTTATTATTCATATATAATCAATTAATTCAGTTTTATTATTTTTTTTTTCAGTGTTCTTGATATATATTAATCATGTTATTTTATATAAATTTTTGTATGCTTATTTTTGAGTGTATGATTGTATAAGAGGATGTATAACAAGTGTGTGTGTGTGTGGGGGGTGGATATAAATTTGTGTGTGCATACATATGCTCGCAGTCACACACATAACACATACACACACACACACACAATTTTTATTGCATTTATTATTAATCTTTTATATCCATATATGAGATGAAAAACGTAAAGGGTATTTTCTCTATCACTTTCTCTTTCTTTCTCTCACACCCACACATACACACACACATATACACACAAACATACTGTTATGTTGATGCTGTCACTTAGAAGGAAAATTCAGTGTAAATAACCCCTAATATATATTACAATTGATATTCTTTTGGTTCTCTCTCTTCTCCCATCTCTCCTCCCTTCTCTGTACATACACACAATGCAAACAATGTATTTAAAACATTTCTGTGGTGTTGGTGATGATGATTATAATGAGTGTTGGTTGTGGTGCAGAAGCCCAGAAAACCAGTGAGCAACAAGGTAATAAAGAAGTAGTAGACGTGACTACAAGAGCAATGGGTGGGATAAAATAAGGTAGCAAGGAACTATATTCTCTGAAGATAAGTCGAAAGCTAAATATCAGATATTCCTAAGCTGAGGAAGCAACATAGATTAGATGATTCAGTAATGTTGTCTGCTGTAAGGATGAGGGAGAGAGATATATTGATAAGATTGATATGATATCATTGGAGAGAAGTTTGTTTGAAATTATATCAGTGATCAGTGCAGGAAGAGTATTTAAGAGTCAATATGAAAAGATAGTTAATCATCACCATCATCATCATGACCGTCCTCGTTTTAACAGCCACTGTTCCATGTTTCATGTTTGCATGGGTCAGATGGAACTTGTTGTGGTATATTTTCTACAGCCGGATGCCCTTCCTGTTGCCAACCCTCATTATACACACACACACACACACACACACACACACACACACACATATACATATTATTAACCGCATATACTAAACGTATATGTACTGTCTATTTGCCGGTAGGCTGCTATAGGCGTGGTGGAGAATACTCTCTCAAAACGCCAGGTGTTAAAACACTTTAAGGTGTTTTAAGGAGTATTCTCCATCATACCTATAGCAGCCTACTGGCAAATACACGATGCATATACATTTAGTATATGTGGTTAATAATGTTTATTACACTAGTGTTGCTTCTATTTCAAATTTGAATATATCAGGTTGTCTGGAAGGTTCTTAGCGTATTTTTAAGCGCAATAAAAGATAAGAAATTTTAAACATACTCTCGTCTTTTATTCATTAAAATAATTTCCATTGTTTTCTATGACCTTAGTCTACTTAGCAGGCAATTTAAATATTCCATCGGCATAACACAAAAACAAATGATAGTCAGATACAACAATGTCAGGGGAGTATGATGGATGGGGCAAGAGATCCCAGCCAAGTTCATGCAGCTTTGTGTGGGTAGCCAAAGACACATGTGATCGGGCATTGTCCTGGTGGAACACAACCCCTTTCCTGTTGGAGAGTGCTGGTCTCAATTTCTTGATCTTTTGATTCAAATTTGCTAGCTGATGGCAGTACACATCAGAATTGATGGTCTGATTTTATGGGAGTAGCTCATAGTAAATAATGCCTTTGATATCCCATCAGACTTAAAGCATGACTTTTTTTTTTAATGAATATTCTGTTTTGGAAGCTGTTTTGGAAGATCTTCATGCAAACTCCAGAATTGTTTTCTCACTATATTATCATAAACAATCCAATGAAACGCAGTGAAAATAAGCCTTTCCAGTTACCAGTTGTTTCAAGAAAGGCTTATCTTCATTGCGTTTCAGAAGCATATCACAGATGGAATACCTGTCCATGCAGTTTTGTTCTGACAGTTTGTGAGGCACCCAAACAACACAACGAGAAACATACCTAATTTTCGCTAAGTAGTCGTGAATGGTACTTTTGGAAACTTCCAACTTCTCTGCAAGTTCTCTAGTTGTAATATTCGAGTTCTCTTCAATGGTTACCATCAAAATATCGTCATCTAAGGTTGAGGGTCTTCCACAGCGACTGACAACTTCCAAGCTGAACTCACCACATCTAAATTTTGCAAACTATCTTCAAACAGATGATTCATCATAAGCTCCACAAATGATTTTACACGTTTCTGTAGCATTTTCACCTTTTTTGAAGAAGAAAAGCATTACGTGGCGAATATACAACTTTTGGTTATCCATTTCAAATGGCAATTAGGGCTGAAAGGAGTAAAATATATGCTGATTTTTAACGTGGAACTTAACTGATAGGCTTTAATACTGCAAGCAATTCTGAAATATGAGTTATACTAAGATTAGAATTGTTGCATGAAGGGCTTAAAGACACAAATCCTGAAATCGCTCAGAACTTTCCAGACAACCTGATATATATGTATGATGTTTCCGTTTGTCAAATACATTATACATTAAAGACATGAAAATAAAGAAAGTTGCAGGATTTTCATGAATGGTTGTTGGAATACTGAAAGCATCTCTAATAGGTTAATTTTTTTTTTTTGTTATACTAATCACTTGTTTAATTAATCAGATTGTGCTGAATGACATGATCTTTGGATGCTTTTAGTTGAGTGTACTCTGTTGAAAGCATTTTTCCTCAACTCCCTCTCTGTCCAACATTGTCTCTCAACAGTGAACTGCAGATATTCAGGGTGATCAGCAACATCAATCTTGCAAGTTTTGGGGAGCCTGCAGTGGTCATGGCAACTGCCCATCTTCTTGAGTAACCTATTTTAAAAAATCCCAAATGTCTGGCACTCTCATCATTTGTTACAAAAGCAAAGGAGTGTTAAAAAAAAACAATCTGAGATGAGACCAAATTATTGTGAATTTGGTGCAGAATAGAATATTTTGGGTAAGATGTTATTTGGGGTTTTCTTAAATAACAAGCAATGGAATCAAGATCATAGGTTTTATAATTTTTTTGAAACAATTGTAGAAATAGTGTTTGGTGGAATGCTGCCATTTATAGTTTAATTGACAGTGGAAAAGCAGATTATAGATTGATCCATATGTATGTGTTTGTGGGCGTGTGTGTGTACACTATTTTCTTTCATTCATAAGATTCTCTTATCAGTTTGGAAACTTAGATTATTTTGACCTAAAGTTTCTTTTCACACATGCATGAAGTCTCATTTAGCTGCATGAAATCTCACCTTGATAATTTGTTTGAAATTTATTGCTCCTTTTCAAGGATTTCTTTTTAGAAATATATATCTATTGTGACATATATGTATATATGAAATCTGAAGTATTTCTGTGGACTCCCCTCCTCCCCAACATGTGACAGTACTCCAGCATGGCCATGTCCAATGCAGTTTAAATTTAAACAAAATATAACAAAAAAAATACCCAAACTATAGAACATAAAAAATGCTTTTTTACTTTTATTTTTTATTTTATTTTTTTGCTTTTTATTTAGAGTTGTTTTCATATTCTATAAAATTCACTATGCTGACTTGGGAATCCCATCATGAAAACAACCCTCCTCCCTATCAGAGTAGTTGATTATATTATTATTATTATGGCCGGGTTCCAACCTGGGCCGCAGCAACAAAATCCACCTGCCACACCTCTCGGTCCAACATCACTGCCTTGAGGTCCTGGATATATTTCAGGCCAGTGTCTGCAACCAAGTTGTTGATGTAAGTGTGGCAACATTTTTCTCTTCATACATCATCATTAAGTGGTTTCCACAAGACTAAATTGGATGCTTCCAGTTCAGGGATTATATGTGAATGAAAAGAAGATCAAAACTAATGAAACATACTTTTATTCTACATAATATGACTGCTTTTACAGTACTCAACATACTAGAACTTTCTCTCTTCATTTTAAATAATATATCCAGATACTGTCATTCATACAACCAACCATTGTTTTGTGGTGTGGTACCTCACAAGAGTTGAAGCATTACATATCATAATTGCTTGATCAGTGGATTGCCTGCAAGTATTCAGTTGGTTGTCTCTGTGCTTTTGGCCCTCTACTTGAACATAGTTGACCAGTACCGCACAATACCATCTAAAAAAACTCCATACAAACAAGTATGTTTTCAGAACAATTGCTAATAAGAAATGCCCAGTCAACATAATGATATTTTGTCTATTGAAAACAAAAACAAACTTACTTTGATTTACTTTCTGTTCTTTAGTTTGAATCTTTACTAATATGCAATGCTATTGATGTGGTTGTTGTTAAAGTTTGTTATGTGTTTCCTTCAACCCTTTAACATTTGTTTGCCATTTTGTAATGTCTCTTGTTGGCTGTTTTGCTTTTAGCCAGTCTTTTACTAAATGCTATGATGATACACAGAGCATGGAGCTGTTTCCAAATTCCTCTTATTTCTCTTGCTCTTTCCACTTTGACAGCCGGCAGCCGCTCCTGTTGACATGAAAACAATGAGTATGTATTACAGCAACCCTCTCACTGAAACCCCTCAATCTCCTGCTAACCTTTTTGATCCACACAGCTTCTAAACACTCTTTTTTTTGCCACAAACATGCAATGTCTCATTGTTTGTTCCATGCTAAACCTTTAGCTACACTCAGCGTATTTAATCTTTTTATTTACCTCAATTCATTATAACTAAAACACTTCATCAAAATATACATCACACATTTTTCAACTTGCAATACATAGTACTTTCTGGAAATGACAATTAAACATGTATATTGTACAATTAAATGCATTACATCCTTGAGCAAATCATTTAATTTGATTTCATTCCCTTAATATATTCTACTTTTACATTTACAGTTTTATAATTGACGACACTTGCTCAGCTGTTAAGCTACCGTCCTAACTCTTTCTTTATGAGACACAACCTCTCACATCTGAGACATTGAGCACATTCACACACATATACTCATTAGACCAAGAGGAACATAACTACCTAATAAATAAAATCACTCTCACATATATTTGTCAGTCACTGTCCATCTGTAAAGCTGTACGCTCTCCTATCTTGTATAGAATTAACACAGTAGTTTCCTCTGAATTTGCTAACTCTATTCCAGTATACATATATGCATATATACAAATCTGCAGGGAGTGTGTATGTGTATATAATATAATATTATATTATATATATATATATATATATACATACTTAAAAGTTCCTCCTGTTTGTAAATCGATGCACTTTTACACACTCACACATGATTGTATGTTCACACTGGTGTGAATTATAAGCAGATGAAAAAGTACTCAATACTGTTAGGTAGAGTGGAATAACATTACTATCACCATCACTCCTTTGATCTGCTGAGAATGAAACAACCCTCTAGTATTAGCGAACGAGCAGAGGCAGCACAAGAGAGACATGACTCTTTAGTTTTGCCTTGGACAGGCAAGCTCTTTATTACTGGTGCCACAATAAAATGCACCCAGTACTCTATGTAAAGTGCTTGGTAAATGAATGGAAACAACATCATTTGGAGAAGACTCTTTGGTTTTACCAAGAATGTGATAACTTCTTTAATGTTGGAAACACATCCAGCCATATAAAATATGCCTAAAATAGAACACATGAATGACACTTGATTATTGACCTGTCTAGGAGGGCAATAGCATCAAAGGAAAACTAAATCAGTTCATTAAGCAGTAAGTCTAACACTGTAGTTCTTTACAACACTAACCCACCCATCCCATGCCAGCATAGAAAAGTGGATATAAAATGATGATGATGGCAATGAATCATAGTTATAGTTTCAAAATCCAACTGAAATCTAGATGTAATGCAAAATTTTACAGCTTTAAATCATAAAGTTATGTTATTGTATGATATAAAATTTAATTTGCATTCACTGAGGTACACCCATTTGTCCAGAAAGTACTCTTTGTATTGTATAGGTAGTGTGATGTACACTAATAGCTTCCTATGATAGCATACTAACAATTATTAATTATTCAAACTACTATGATCTGAAGGTAAGGCTGCTTCTTATTTGTTCTCCTTATATCATCTGTTTAATCCATATTATACATACAATATATATATGTATGTATATGTGTGTGTGTGTGTGT
>JAOPUL010000839.1:26812245-26825830 GCA_027564515.1 Octopus rubescens | reverse complement strand
TTTTAGTTATCACCATATTTAAATAATCTAACTTTTTCTCTAGGATTTACATTTTATTCTTTTCTCTGGTGGCGTTTGTTTTAATTTTTTTATGGATTTTAGTTGGTTTTATCTGTTGTGGGTTTGGCTATACTTTGCCACTACTTAATCTGCTGTATTCTTTGACTTTCAATCACCTAATTTTCTGCATACTTCTGTCATTTTCATTTCTTTGTCTTGTCCTGAATTAAGGGAACAACTTGTTGGTTTTGTTGTTGATGGCTTACAAGGAATTAGGACTTAAGAAGCTAGTTTTTAAAAAAAAAAAAGAAAGAAAAACAGATTTTAATTCCTTTCTATACTGTTAGTAAAAGAAAGAAAACTATTTAGAAATATTTAACTTCCTTATCACTGCCTTCAAAATAAGAAAAAAACATTTCCTTGTCAAATAGCAAGCTCAAACCAAGTAATTTTGCAATGGTTATAAAATATATTTTTTTTAATATTATTTTCTCTTTCACATCTTTATGCATAATCTTCTTATTGCAGATTAAGAATTTTTTTTGTGGTCAGAGCTGTTGAGTGTAAGGCAAGCTGAGTTGAACTGATTCTAATCTACAGCCCAGTTTTGATTCCCAACTGTAGCTATTTCACTAATGCCTATTAACATCAAACATATCAGTTTCCTTTTCTTCCACTTTTTGATAAAGCCTTCTGGATGCCACTTTAACGTGCGGTCTACCTGGCCATTTACACTAACCCTAATGCAAACCCTCGAAGAGTCTAACTCTAATCCTAACTTGAACCTTAAACCCTTACCATATCCCTAACCCTAACCATAAACCATAACCCTAGCCCTAAACCATAACCCTAGCCCTAACTCTAATCATAAACCTAGCCTTAAACCCTAACCCTAAACCAGCTTATTTCACAGCATAAGACAACACACTAAAGTAGCACTGCTTTGAGCCTTATATCAGAAGTTGTTATTTTACTCTTTGCTCAGTTTTCAGAACCTTATGCTTCAATATAATCTAGAGATAGTTCTGTTTTAGAAGTTTCAAATTAATTTAACTCTGTTTGTGATATTATTGGAAATAATTAATAATTCTAATGAAAAATAATAATTAATATCAATCTTCTACACATGCTAGTTTGAGGCATAGTTACTAAAATTTTTGAACTCTTAAGTCTGATCTTATTGTGAGTTTTTAAGGTCAGTTCTAGAAGTGAAGGGTTATTTATTCGTAACCCTGACGTTCATTTTAACCCTGAACTGACCATGAGTTCTCATAGCTTTTATTCTTTTTAATTTGTCTTACTTAACCACATTTCAATTTTGTCTATAAAAATGTCTAAATGTTTTCAAGAGAAAACTGCCCCTTATCATTAGTGTACTTAAAAATGTATTGTTCTATAAACTGAAGTGATATGGCCCCTTTATAATTTTACAAACTTATATTGAAACAACTCCTTACTGTTCTGTAAATTGTTCTGGAATGCCTCTTCCCTGCATCACTAACCCATGCATTATACTTATATGGCATTTAATTACTTTGTAAACTATAATGAAAAGTATAGTTTGCACTATATTTACAAATCTGTTTTAACAGAACTCCTTACTACTCTGTAAAGTATACAGAAAAGGCTTCCTTAATGTTATGTATAATGTGTATTGAGCTTTATTAGCACATATTTAGTATGTGCGTATGATTCTGTATGTGTGTTCTGTATATAAGATGAAATATTAGAATAACTGATGGAGTGTTGAGATTTGTTTCAGAAAGGCAATAATCTGTTAATGATCCACTGAATATGACATTGATATTGTTTATTGTTTCATGACTCCTAGTCAAATGACTACTACATTCATATTACTTGACAAAGAGTATTTATTCTTTACTTCATATTTAGGAGGGATTTCCAGACATTTTTTTTATATAATTCTTTTTTTCAATTATTTTCTTTAAAAGTTTAAAAATGTAACTAGTTGAAATTGAGTCTTTAAATTGCCTCTATTTTTTTTTTTTTTTTTTAAATTTTGGAAATACCCAGTTTTCTTTTAGAGCCATTCTTCAAGCCATATTCATTGCATCATTACCAAATTGCAATGCATGGACATGAACATTTCTTGTTTTACTGGGACCCCAAATATTCCTAATGCGTTATTGGTTCATTTTTAAAAATTGGAAAAAAAGATATGTTGTAGTTTGTTGGGTTTTCTTGAATGTTAGTAATGTTGGCTTTTGTACTTGTCGATCTACAACAAACCTAAACTATTTCAAGCAATAACTTACCTCACAGATATACATGGCATGTAATTTTGAAAAGAAATTTTATCTCGGGTTTGTCGAGAATAATAATACCAAAGACAACAGAAATGGTATATTTCACTTTAAAAATGAGAAATAAAAAATTCGTTAATCAAGGCTTACATCACACAAGCTTCTTATACATTGAAAAATGTATAAGAACATTGTTTCCCACAGAATGTATGCTATGGATCAGAATTGTCTCTAAATTATATTTTTACTGGCATAAAAAGTAATGGAGAGACAGAAATGGTAGAGTGCTGGATTAAATGCCTTGCAGTATTTAGTCTCACCCCTCTACATTTTGAGTACAAATCTCATAGGGTGGGGTTCAACTGTTTCTTTCTTCCCTCCAGATCCAACTAAGTGCCAGTCATATAGTTGCTTGACTCAATTGACTGTACCTCTTACCTTACACATCTGTGTAGTCTTTTGCTACTAATATAAGATATTTTTATCATTCTATTGAAACTAAATCTACAACAGGTTAAATATTTTGTAAATATTTAGGTCATAGTCGTCATGAATTGCATTGAACTGGGTTAAAATACTAGTTGAAAGAAGAGTTAATAGTCATTGTTATTTAACCCCAGGTTCAATCTGAGTGAGCAGACCTATGATTAAAAACATTTCGATTAAGACCATTCCATTTTTGTTGTGATATCGCTCTGGCAAATATACTTAGCTCTTAATATCCAAGGAACCTAGCCATAAACATGTAACTTGAGGTGGTACAGCTTACTACTACAAACAACAAGAACACAGAAAAATTTCTGAGTGTTTAATTAACTTGCAATGCTGAGTTCAAACTGGGTATAGATTCAAGAAAGGGAGAGAAAAGGTTGACTTCTGTTAGTCTGATTTGCTTGCTTCCTTGATACATTATATGAAAATATAATCTTAAATGGTGGTCTCGCAACATTCCAATGTGTTTACAGGACATTCTCTGTTGTCTATGGTTTGTATTAGACAAGGCATGTGACAATTAACAACACATCTACTCTTCCAGAATTACACTATATACTATTGCCTCGCTGCAGTACATTCAATGTTGTAACACCATGTGAAGTTGAAAAAGGAAAATCTGTTGAATTAAATGATGATGGTGGATCATTTTGTGGTATGTTTATAGTGAAATCAAATCCATGATCAAGTCTTGATTCCTAGTTGAAACTACTCCATTCTTATGCCTATTACAATAATTCATCTCTTTTCCAAATACTGAGGGTTGTTTTATGAAAGATTAAAAATTAACATATTTCTCCTATTTCATCATCATCATCATCATCATCATCATCATCATCAAACATCCACAGGTTGGATAGTTTGACAGGATCTGATTGGTCCAAAGACTGCATTGTGCTCCAGTGTCTGCTATGGCCTGGTTTCTACGGCTTGATGCCCTTCCTAATGCCAACCACTTTACAGCATGTACTGGTGCTTTTGTTGTGCTACCAGCACTAGTGAGGTCTTCATGCAGCTCACAAAACTACAAACCCCACAACAGTGGGTGGAAATTGTCCAGACTGACAAGAGCAACAAGCTTTATTTAATTTTGTTTGTCACTGTTCTAGATTTATATCCAACCTATGGTCAATTTTGCCTCATTCAGTTGAAAGAGTTCCTTGCTCTACAAAAATTGTCCTTGTGTTTAGTTAAAAGAAATCAAGTGACAAACCCCTTAAAGTAAAGAGGTAAATTCCCAGTAAGCTTAGTCTGCAAGCCTAGTTTGGTTTTAATTCTTAATTGAAGACTTAGACATCACAACTTGTCATCTACCCATCCCTAAAATATAGGGCCTTTGTGCCTAGTTGAAGCTTAATTGAAGTGAGAATTGATAAAAAAAAATATTAGAAAAAAATAATTATGATTGATTGATTTTCTTCTTGCTTTTATAAATATCCTTTCTTTCTGATAACACTTTCATTTTAATGAACAGACTACTTGTGTTTGAATCTAATTTTCAGTGTAATCAAGATTTTGGAGGAGTTTAAGTAACCTCAATGACTTTATATATTGTTATATGTTATGCTAATGTTGACCAACTCAAATCTCATGATATTCAAATTATAAGACTGATTGAGATTTCAGTTTTAATATGGTTATTTTAGTATGGATGGTCTCAAGTGGATTGGTGTTAATAGGGTTAATATCATTTCTTTGATTCCAGTTATGGTTCTTGTTTGTATATCAGTTGTTTCTAAAAAAAAAAAAAAAAAAAAAATTTGGCTGTTATTGAATATGCATTGTTTCTACAACCTGACTCAGATTTCTGATTGCCTTCAAGTTTCTTGATGTCTTGGTTTTTATTAAATCAGCTTTAAATGCTATCCACTCTCTCTTTCCCTTGCCCTCACATATGTATCCCTTTGTTTCAGAATCTGATTTTGAAAACCATTTTGTCACTTTTAACCTCTTAGGTATCAGTATGATGTCAGTTTGGGCAGTGTAACTGCTTAGAGAGAGACATACATTATTTTCTGCTGTGGTCTACCATCAGTATCACTATTGGCTATTATATAGACTCTTGATATAGCTATTGAAAAACCAAGACTTTTAATATCGCAGTGATCATTGGTGTATATGTATGCATGCAAGTATGTGTATGCATACAAGTATTGAAATCAACACATGTAAGCATTTATTCATGTGTGTGTCTGTGTGTGCACGTGTGTTGGACTTTCTAAAATGAGAAATTCTAAATAAGCTTTGCAATTTTCAAAAAATAAAATAAAAATACAAAAAATAAATAAAGCTTGCTATGTATTGGCATGCCAGTCTTTATTTCAAAGCCAAATAATACAAGAGTGGATGTATATAGCTTGTTTGTAGGATTTGGTTGAAATTCTAAATAGAGAGTGAACTTCTCCTCCCCCATGGTCATCAAGTGCCTTTATGGATTTTCTTCATTTCAATGATTAATGCCAGTATGTAGAAGCAGCAGTCTTTTCTCTACGCAAAGAAACATTAGCTTTAGGCTTTCTACTCATCTATATTGATTGGTTGATTAGAACAATAAAAAAAACTCTATGTTCCTATCGAACTCACTTTCTCATTCATCTGAACTTAGCTTTGGGCAAGGCAAGATGATCTGGGCAGAAATCAGTTTGGGGAAGGCAAAAACAGTCAGGGCAAAGAGCAGTTTAAAATTTATTCAAAACAAAGATTTGAAAACTTCAATAATATTCAGATTTAAGTTATTCTTTATTTTATGGGGAGGGAGAAAATTTTTTTAAAAACTCCCCCAAAACATGTTTTTTTCATCTGTAAAATTTGTTTTAATAAAACAGTTTTTGTTGGCTACACTTTAAATCTTTTTAATTTTTAAAAAAAATTTAGTTCCTTCTCCATCAGGTGCTTGTGCATTATCAGTATGACTTCAGAACTTTCTACCATCATTGCCACAAAGAACAATTTTCTAAGTGAAATTTGGCAACCCTTATGAAATATTTTTAATGTCAGGAATACTAACCTGTTTTCTTTTTATCCATCACCTCTATTAGATGTTATGCTATATTAGAACTTTTTTTCACAGCTCAAAAGCTGTTAAGACATATATCATGAGTTTTCAGATAAGGAAATAAGCTTAGCTCCTGTTGGATGAGAACAAGCCGGCCAGTTGCAGCTGGATATAGACAATAATCTAGAGATTATTGTCTATATCCAGAAGTCAAAAGGTAAGGGGAAAATAAACTGCTCAACTAGAAATGTGTTACAGTCATGGATCAAAACAGACCAATGATAAAAGTCCTCTATGTGTCACTCCACATGCTAGAAGTAGCAGTCACATCTCCCTCAACTCATACCCTATCAGCTGAAAAAGTAGAAAAAGTGAACATATTGGATAATGTAGTCCTAACTACACTGTCTGAAAGAAAGATGGGATTCTTATGTACAGAACACTTTCAATTATAAATCTTTCTTTTTTCTGGATATTTAGTCAAAGGAAGAACAGCAGTGCCCATGAAACTTTTCAAAGGCTGGTGAAAGGAAGGAAAGAAGTTATCCACAGATAAAAGATCTGGCTTAAATACTTGCAAAAATGTACTCTGTTAAGGCCACACAAGGCCCAGGTGTTGTTCTGAAACTAGGGATGGGCTACCTTTTTCGAGAAGCTAGCTACATGAGACATGGCTCATCATCAGGCGGGCCACACTACTAAAAGAAAATTCAAGGCAATTTTATTTTGTTGGTATGCCATTCAGAAAGTCCCATGGGATGCAGTTTGCCGATGACTGTTTTAAATAGATTAAGTTTACCACTCAATTAAAGCTGATGTGGGGCTAAACAACAACTTGACTCATTAGAAGCCCATCTACAGCACTTGTTCCCCATTGCGAACTACAACTCTGTAAAAAACAAATAATGTAAGGGGCTTTTTTTTTTTTTACTTTTCTCAATGTTTACACTCTTCACCAAAAGATATACACATACCTACAATATTATATATGTATGTATATATATATATATATATATATATAGTGTGTATAGTTATATGCACAACTGCTACTGTGGAGTTTAGAACTCCATATAGATTATCATTGACCAGTCTGCTTCCAGTATAGTGGTTTGGTTACTTCTATACAGAGCAAATGTAGGAGAAATTATGATACAAGTTTTTTTATCATTTGTCCCTATGTATGTCTCACCATTGTTTTTTTTGGGGGGGGGACACCTTTGCATTGGATGTCCCTGACGATCTGTTGTGGTTACACATTCAATTGCACTTGGAACAGCCAATGCAGTGATTCTGATCAACTACAACAGTGAAATGTGCATAAGGGACAAATGATATAAACTTCTGTTTATCATAATTTCTCATAATTGGTGTAATTAGATGTTTCTTGAACTGTTTCCTTCTGAGGATGGGCCTTTGCACCTGAAATATATAAAGGTTTTTGTAAAACTATCTGCATTGTCAGAAGCTTTCTTATTTTCCTTACTCTTCTGTTTACCACAATGCTTCAAGTGAACTACAACGCTCTTATATATATATATATATATAATTGTTAGCATACCAGACAAAATGCTTAGCGATATTCTGTTTGTTTTCATGTTCTAAGTTCAAATCGCGCCAAGGTCAACTTTGCCTTTCATCCTTTTGTGGTCGATGAAATAAGTACCAGTTGCGCAGTGGGATTACTTCCAAACTTCGGGCTTGTGCCTATAGTAGAAAGGATTATTATTAGTAGAATTACTACTACTGCTACTACAAAAAGATTGACAGAATTGTTAGAACCCTGCAGTGTTTATTTCAGCTCTTTATGTTCTAATGTTCAAATCCTGCTGAGGTCAACTTTTCCTTTCATTCTTTTTTTGGAGTGGGGGTGGGGTAAAATAAAGTACTAGTCAAGTACTGGGGTCAATGGTATTGATTTAACCCTTTCTCTCAAAATTGCTGGCCTTGTACCAATATTATAGGAACAATTATTATAGAAGACAGCAGTGTGAAAGAAACACTAGACTATTGAACAAAATACTTCACAGTATTTAGTTACATCCCTTTATAATTTAAGTTCAAATCTCTCAATAAAATCAAGTACAATACTGGACCAAATATCCATCAAGCTTGGGACTGGAAGTGGCCTGGATTTTCCGGTATCTGGAGACAAACTAAATGTATACTTAACATATAAAATAAACTATGAAAAGTAAAGAACTAAATTGTATTTAACAGATTCAAATTAATACACATCTAAAACAGGGTCTGTTTGATATTTATTAATCCATTTAAAATTCTTAAAATATACCATACTGTACCATGTATATGGTATAAGGTAATAGGATGAAAATTAAATGAAGAAAAGTAAAGAACACGATTTTATTTAACAGATACAGGTACAAATTAATACGCTTCTAAAGCAGAGTATGTTTAATTTTTATCAATCCACATAAAAATAAAGAAATAATATTGCCAACACACAGTATGCAAATTAACCAACTTCAAAAACGGTACAGTATATTGCATGTTATTGCCCAGTATTACTGGATTTCTGGAAGCCAGATAAGAGATTTGGTACTGTACCAGTCACTTACTGGGTTTGATTTCATTGACTGTTCCATGCCCCCAACCTTGTTTTCAAAAAATAAAAAATTGTGGTCTTGTGCCTATGTTAGAAATTCATCATCATTATTATAAAAGAAACATTACAGTCATGGACTAAATGACTTGCAATATTTAGTTACATAAGTTTACGTTGTGAGCTCAAAATCATCTGGAATTGACTTATCTTATCATACCACAGACAGAAGAAAAAGTATCAGTATTGGCATCAATTCAGTTGACTATATCATTTCTCTAAACATTTGTGGCTTTATGCCAAATTTGGGAAATTTCATCTAACAATGAGTGTTTAAAACATTAAAAATATCTATTTACTTATTAAAACCAAATCAAACTGGCCAAGTTATTTTCCACTATAAAAAGCTGTTTAGATAGAATTTTATTAACTCCATTTGTTATCATATTTCTGTTGGAATACTCTGTCATTTTTTCAATCAATTTTGAAAATAATTTAATAAAATAATTTTGTCATTACTGAGCTGGTGATATTTGGAACACAAATTAACATGAAATTTTTATGGAAAGTTTTTATTTAGATCACTTTAAAACAGGAAGAGGCAAGATGATCTCATAAGAGTTAATACATATCTCTCTTTTGATATGCTGGTGGACTGACAAAATTTAGAGAATGCTGAACAAAATGTCTTGCAGTATTTAGTTGTACCACTTTATCTTTTAGTCAAACAGTGGGATTACTAAAATCAACTGTTCCCCGTCCCAAAAGTGTGGCCCTGTGTCTATGCTCAAAATCACCAGCAGCCAGTAATGAGAACTAAGACCGAAAGGCAGAACTAGCTGATGTGAATACTGGAACAGCTTCTTGTTAATTTCAGTACTGTAAAAAGCAAGCTAATTAAACATTTGCTAATTTACAATACCCTGTTTTTTACGGTTGCGAAAACTAGTACCTTTTTACTGCTATCTGGACCAAGTTATAGATACCATGCAGTGTCTGTGGCAGAATATGGAATAGTGAGCCTTCAGCTAATAGTCCAATTGACTAAACTACTTGCAGTTCAATGGAGGATACAGTAGAGTGATTTCCCTTGGTTCTCATTCCATGGACCAATGCAGAATTTGAAGCTATTCTAGTTCAAGATCAAAATGAATAATTTGTGACTCGACCATATTAAACTAATATTAACTCTTAAATTCTTGTAGTGCTTTCTTTCTAGAAATCTCCCAATCCTGTTAGAAACGAGTTTTTTTAATGAAATTAAGTTAATCCAGTATAAAAACCACGAAAATAATAACTATTGCATGAATTTCAATGAAAATTGGTGAAAATTATGAGTGTGGGCTTTTCCTATTGTAGAATTTTACCTATTGTCATGTCACTTTCACCTGCCCAGGTAAGTTGATTACATGCAGGTGTTTTCACATATTTACAAGATATTGATTCCTAGATGTTGATTTCCTGTTTTGGAGCTAAACTTGTTCTCCAGTAATCTCTGTAACTTGGAAGCTGTACAACTCCCATTAAAAAAAAAAAGCATTCTAAGATATGCTTTCATAGGTTTTGTAGGGCCTATATTACAAACAAATTAGTGTTATTTACTCTTATTACAATAATATTATATCAGTCAATTAATGTTTTTTAATCCTGACCATTCACTAATGAAAGCATCGATGCAATGATCAACTATATGATCACTGCACTCCTCCTTAATAAATAAATTCCATGCTGGTGTGTATAGATGCTAACAATTCTGCCGCCTTAAAGATGACACTGAAATATTACTGATTATTTCTGAAAGTCCAAGCTCTCTCTCTTACTAATTAAATCATTAATAAATAATATCACCAAGTTCTAACTCACTGTTTGAGGTATTACCTGCCATGATGCTCAAAATTTAAAGGAAAAAATACCCAGAGACATTCACTTAATAAACTGCAACAGTTGCAGTTACTTATGATACAGGACTTAAAAGATTTTAAGAGAAAAATTATGAGATCAAATGAATAGAAAGTCTTGATGGTAATTTTGCAAATTCAGTATTTCATTTTATTGAATACGAATATCAAATAATGTATATTAACATATATGTATATATATCATATCGGTTTTAATATAAATATATATATATTTTTTAATAATTAGCATGTTCTTCATTGATCAGAAAGGAACTGTCAGCAGTGAGGGTGTTATCGGTTTGGCTCTGCTCATCACCCAACTTAGTTATATTCATCAAACACGGAAATTGGTGGCAACAATACATTGAAATCCTACAGTGAGAGAGAAATTGCTATTAACATATCTGACTTGCTGTAATTACAAAATTCATGGGATGGGGCATGCGAGTTTGCATGTAGGTGGATGTATGAATGTATGTGTTATGCATAAGTGGTGTTTCTGGGTTCTTGATGTAGTATGTATACCCTCAGTGAAGCTCTTAACCATTCAGGATACTCACATGATTTACATGGTCTCTGGATATGAAGTCCTCCTCCTTCATTATCATTACCACCACCATTTAACATCCGTTTTCCATGCTGGCATGGATGGTTTGACAAGGAGCTGACAAGCCAGAGAGCTGCACCTGGCTCCAATTGTCTGTTTTTGGCATGATTTCTATGGCTGGATGCCGTTCCTAACACCAACCACTTTACAGAGTGTACTGGGTTCTCTTTATGTGGCGCCAGCATGGGTGTCCTTTATGTGGCACCAACATGGGTGCTTTTTACGTGGTGCTAGCATGAGTGCTTTATTACGTGGCACCAGCATGGGTGCTTATTACAGCCAATCTTAGCAATATTTAATCAGTTACAAATAACAAACAAAACACATGGACTTCATGAACAGACACTTCCCCCATATTGTGTCTGTATGTTTGCTTGAATACATCACATCAGTGTGTGTATGGTTGTTATTCTCAGACCTTAAGGGACACTAAGTCATCGATCGAACTTTTCAAAAGTGGACATCGGTCCACTTTTCAATGTTAGCATGGGTTAGTCAAATATGTTACTGAGGCATTGTTTTACAGTATGATGCACTTCCTGTCACTAACACTTACCCGTTTTACAAGTGAGGAACCTCTTATTTCCCATGTCTTCTAAGGCAGAAAACCAGCAAACACTTTTTTGACAAGGGAAATGACAACAACATCACTGATTCTAGCTAGGGGATTTTCAAAGAACAGATATAAATAAACGTGCACACACACACACATAATGGACTTCCTCTCAGTGTCCACTACCAAATCCACTCATAGCCCAGGGCTATAGTAGAAGACACTTGCCCAATGTACCACACAGTAGGACTAAACTTGAAACCATATCGTTGGGAAGCAAATTTCTCAACCACAAAGCCAGCCATCTGTTAAAAAAAAGGACATTAGATGATGTGATCCTAGATACACTGTATCTGGGAAAAAAAAGAGAATAATAGCCATGGATGGAATGCTTCTTGGTCATAAGATATGTTTGATCAGAGCTCAACTGGGACTAAACCACAACAAGTGTGCCCTTAAGAGAGGACCAATAAATAAGTCTATTTGGTTGCTTGGCTTGGCCAGCTACAAATAATTGCCAAATCTTGATGCAAATCACACCTTACTGCCTTATAAGAAGAAGGAACACAAGAAAATGTAGATATATGTACTGCTAAAGAGACATGACTATCATGGTAGCAGTGTCTTTGACTATAACTTCTGCTTGATCAAGGATAACATGGACTAAACAACTAACAATAGCAACAACTTGATGCTTCTTGACAATAAATATTTACACATAAGTGAACTAGACCATTCAGAATTAACTTTGGCCTGGACCTAGTGCATCATAGGTGAAAAAATACAAATGGCTATTGACCAGAAATTGGAATCTTCTGTGCTCAGGAGCTGTAACTTTTGTTGTCTACTGTTTGTCAACTCCATCACTCAACAACTAAGGGTGATTCACTTATTTTATTGAAGAACTCACCTTCTTTCCTGTGAACAATGCCGATTTATATTCCCTGAAGTTCATTCTTCCATATACAGGAGATTCATAGGGCGATTCATGACAAATAAGAGGTTCATATATTGGTTCTTCAATCTTGCTTGGTAAGCAACTGGAATAGTAAGCAATTCTAGGTAAATTACACAAATACAGTAAACAATTAAAGCTAGATTAATTTAGTGTTACAATATAAAGTGAAAATGGTTTATCTGTAAGGAATACTAGAGGTGAGTAGTTAAGATGGTTAATTGGGTCATTGGGTTGCAGTTTACTGTCAGAATGGGTTAATTGTTAGATTTTAGGGTATAGGGAAATGGGTTAATATCTAGTTTAGTGTGCAGTGGGTTAATTGTTAAATACTTTATACAATGAAGGTGGGAAGGCCTATAAAGACTGTGGGTACTGTTAATTTCCTTACATGTCATAAAAAAGAAAAGTCTACAAAACTCCGATTGGTCTCAGATTTTACTCCTGTTTCATGATTATTAAGTAGTAACGTCCCTTGTTTTGCTGTGGCTCACACAAATTTATCACCAGTATCAATAGTTGAACTCAATGCTGAAGAGTATCAAAACTGCATAGAACAGTCAGTTATACTAGCCTGAGTTGCCTACTTACTGGGTCTGGATCATTGAAAGATAAGTGTATTGGGCATTTGAGAAAGGTTACTGACAAAAAATGAATCACCAATCTCTAAGTTATCCAGTACCCATTGACTTGGCTACCCATCGATAGCTCTCAGAATTTATCTGGAAAAAAATCAATAGAATTCACTGTAGAATTCTCAATAGAATTCACTGTAAAGTACTGCACCTTGAATTTGAATCCTACCAAAGTTATTAAAAAAGATCCCTTTATATAGACTTTATTAAGTTGGAGTATAGGTAAAGACCATATAAGGTTGGAGTAGACATAGTTACCTCATCAGTATATCAAAGATTATCGTAAGAAAGAAAAAGAAAAAATTTATTTACAAATTTCCATAATGTTTCCGAGTTAACTCCGTTTTAAACTTAATCCGAGCTTTTACCAGATGTTCAATATCTGTTGCAGTTTGTAGATTGGGTTTTAAAGGTTTATATCGCTTTAGCATCACTTCTTTGGGACTGAGGAAAGGCCCCTGTTAACGAAGAAAGGCAAGAAAATAAAAAACAAATACTAGATATTTCCAAGTTTTTTATTCAGTTAGAAATGGCACCTGTGTGTGTGTGTGTATATATCATCATCATCATCATCATCATCCTTTAACGTCTGTTTTTCCATGCAGGCATGGGTTAGACGGTTTTGA
>JAOPUL010000839.1:26728856-26741166 GCA_027564515.1 Octopus rubescens | reverse complement strand
GATGAAAGGCAAAGTCGACCCCGGCGACATTTGAACTCAGAACGTTGAGACGGACTAAATGTCGCTAAACATTTTGCTCGGCGTGCTAACGATTCTACCAGCTCGCCGCCTTGGTAATAATAATAATAATAATGATTTCTAATTTTGAAACAAGGCCAGCAATTTCAGGAAAGAGTTAAGTTGATTACATCAACCCCAGTGCTCAACTAGTACTTTTTTTTATTGACTCCAAAAGGATGAAAGGCAAAGTCGACCGTGGTGAAATTTGAACTCAGATCGTAAAGACGGACGAAATGCTGCTAAGCATTTTGCCTGTGGTACTAACGATTCTGCCAGCTCGCTGCCTTAATAATAATAATCCTTTCTACTATAGGCACAAGGCCTGAAATTTTAGGGCAGGAGGCTAGTTGATTATATCAACCTGTGCTCATTTGGTACTTATTTCATCAACTCTGAGATGAAAGGCAAAGTCGACTTTGGCAGAATTTGAACTCAGAATGTTAAGCTGGAAAAAATGCTGCTAAGCATTTTGTCTGACTCATTAGTGATTCTGCCAGCTTGCTGCCTTAGTAATAATAATGGTTTCAAATTTTGACATGAGGATAGCAAGTTTTGGGGAGGGGTAAGTTGATTGCATCAACCCCAGTGCTCAACTGGTACTTATTTTATTGACCCCAAAAGGATGAAAGGCTGTCAACCTCTGTGGAATTTGAACTCAGAATATACAGACAGGTGAAATGCTGCTAAGCAGTTTGCCTGGCATGTTAGTGATTCTTCCAGCTCACCGCCTTAGTAATAATAATAAGAATTTCAGATTTAGGCACAAGGCCAGCCATTTTGGGGGAGGGGTTTAGTCAATTACATTGACCCCAGTGTTAAACTTGTACTTATTTTATCGACACCAAAAGGATGAAAGGCAAAGTCAACCTCGGTGACATTTGAACTCAGAACGTAAAGTTGGAAGAATTGCTGCTAAGCATTTCCCCCGGCACGGTAACAACTCTGCCAGCTCACCACCTTATAATCATACTGAATAGAAAGCATGGCAAGAAGAATTAAATACATTGCCCAAAGGCACAGTAGAATGTCTTTAGCGTCCTTTGTCTTCTTGTAGTCTATTAAACTATTTGTAGAGGTAATTATATCCTCATCATTTTAATGTCCACTTTTTGCATGGATCAGATGGAATTTGTCGAAGCAGATTTCCTACTGGCTGATGTCCTTCCTGTCACCAACCCATGACTGTTTTCAAGTCAGGTAATATTTCCCCATGGCTGCACATGTTTTAATGAAAGATTGGATACAAAAGACACTGCTTGTATGACAGTGGCACTTGTTTACAAGCCATGCAATGTCAAGACAAAGTGACACACAAACACACACATATATTCACACATGATGGGCTTTCAGTTTCTGTCTACCAAATCCACTCACAAGGCTTTGGTTGGCCCAGGTCTATAGTAAAAGACATTTGCTCAAAGTGCTGGGATATGGCACTGAACCTGGAACCAAGTGGTTCGGAAGCAAGCTTCTTAACCATACAACCATGCCTAAACACACACACACATACATTATATATATTGGGATTGGTTCAACTGGAAACCCCTGTTTTCAATGCCATGTTAAAAAGATATCAATAGCTATCTCGTATAAAATTTCACATCAACAAGGAAAACTACAGTTCAATAACTTGATCCTGCTGTATTGTTGAACTGATTATTACAAACAAATGGCAAAACAAAGTAGTAAAAATAAATGTAGCTATACCCACTTGCGTAAACCATGAAGAGAGATACCTTTTTATGTTTGTAGGTGATAAGTGTTTTGAAGATCTGCAGTGGATACTTTGCAAGAAAAAAACAAACAGAATTGTAACAAAAAACAATATAAACACACTTATAGCTGTGTAGTTTAGCAGTTCATTTTGCAATGATATAGTTCTAGGTTTCATTCTATTGTGCATCACCTTGGGAAATATCTTTTTTCACATCCTTGAAGCTTATTCAGGAAAAAAAAACAAAAAAACACAAAATTGTAAAAAAAAATTAAAGAATATAGACACACATAGCTGTGTAGTTTAGCAGTTTGCTTTGTAATCATGGTTCCAGGTTTGATCCTATTGTGCAGCACCTGGGGAAATATCTTTTTCCATATCCCTAGGCTGACTCTAACCTCAAACCTTATGAATGAAATCAGGAGGATGTAAGCTATGTAGAAGCCTACTGGATTGACTCTACCTGCTGTAGTAGACTTAATCTGTTGCTCAGACGTAACATCATCAACTGGTCTTTGAGTGTTTTTAGCAATGCTCATTATAATTGCAAGTATTCTGATCAAGTCTCAGGTGTGAGGATATTTTAGACATCTTAGATTCTCCTCATTCTCTCCATCTTTGAAGGCCCAGCAAAAAGTTATGGGTGCAACCTTTCCACCTCTTGATTTTGTCATTAAAAAAAAAACAAAAAAAAACAGGCACAAGAAGTAAAAAAATAAATAGTTGAATCAGACAAGAAAACAGTTCTGCGTGAGAAGTAGGAAAGCAAAAAACAAAATAAAGCTATTTTATATAATATTTTTATTGAAATCACATTGAAGCGACAAGAATGTTTATGATGGCAGACAGTTGCAATAGAGTATCTGCTCTAATACTGTCGCTACTACCATAGCCAGTTTCAAAACACATTGCAAACACTTTCTATGCTGTCAAAGGAAGCTGCAGTGTGCGGATGGCAGAACAAAAGACTGCAGCCATATGCTGCAATACAGTACATTAAGCCAAACATTCAACAACAAAATTTTCAGAAGAGCATCTCTGTAGTTAAATGGTCTTAACCAAGAACTGCACTTGTGCAGCATTATTGCTACCATTTTCAATTCAAGTTGCAGCAAAGTGTTGCTTTTTACTTCTCCTCAAGAATGCTTATTGTAGGGGGTAGAATTGTGGGAATAATATAATAGGAAGATTTGGTAGTTCTTTTATGGTAATATGAACTATTTTTGAGATCAGGCTTAATTTGAATACAATGTGGTCAGTTATGAGAGATGAGTCAGGTTGCTAGAATATTTGAAGATGAATGATTATTATAAAAGAAAAATACAACGTAAATAATAACAATAAAAAACAACAAAAATGAATTAAACACAAGGCTATAAATATTTTCTTTGCAGGAAAGTATGTTGGTAATGTAGGAAGGAAAGCCGTACTTAAGAGATTTTGAGCTAGCTATTAAGATTAGTCAAAACCAATTTTAATTTTAATTTTTAGTGAAGAATTATATAGTTTTTCGAAATGTTGGATCTTGAAGCAGATAAGCTATAAATAATAGCGTATAAATATTGGGTTAAAAAACTCTTTAACCCAATATTTACATGCTATTATTTATAGCTTATCTGCTTCAAGATCCAGCATTCCAAAAAAGAATTATTTCATGTTCTCTTGAAGTTTATAAATTCTTATGACTTGTATAGTATTTAATCCTACATGTTTCAGTTTATCTAGCTGCAAAATAAATATGAGGCTTTTCCTTAGAAAGTTACCCTTGATAAACTCTTATCTAACAGGGAATTTCTCTCTTATTTAACAAGTGTTAAATAGCAGTTCTTTGGATCTTTATATGATCAGTATTTAATTGAGTGGTTGCAATATTAGGCTACTAATGAACTGTCTTATACTAGAAGAAAGTCAATTTTCACCTGCTTAATGCCATGAAATGTGAACTAAGTACCAATCTGGCATATGAGGGAATCATTGATGTTTATAATAGCTTTTATCACAATTGTCAAAAATTAAGAAATTTGTTTTGCAACCATGTGTTTTCATGTTTGATCTTATTGCAGGACATCTTGGGAAAGTGACTTCTATAGTTTCAGATTGATCAATGCGTTGTCAGTGAAATTTATTAGATGGAAACTGTGAAAGCCTGTCATCTATGTTTGTATATTGCTGTGTTGAGTTGCATCCCTTTATGTTTAAAAGATGACTGAGTCATTTGATAAATAGTGCTCAATAAAATAGTACTGGAGTTGATATGATAGACTAACACAACCTTAAAGTTGGTACCCACAGTCCAAAGACTAAGACCAGTAAAAGAATAAGTAAATTTATTCAAAACGAAAGCCATTTTTAAAAATCCTGTCTGAAAAGTCTAATTTTCAGAGTTAGTAAATTCCTTATATTTCCACTTGAATTTCTATTTCAGGAATTAGAAATAAAAAACCCCAAAACAACTTATTTTTGAAAATCTGATTAAAATGTGTAATGTTAATACAGTCAGAATTAGATATTTTGCTGTAGATTTTTATAGCAGTTGTAAAGACTTTAACATTATGCATGTCAGTCTTAGATGATAGTGAAACAGTAAAATCTGAAGAGACTAACGATTGTGTGTGTTGTCAAACAGTCAGAACTAAAAATTCCAGGTAGGATTTTTCTTCAAAGACAGATGAGATTGTTTCCTGATATTGCTGAATAATTATTAGTGAACATTTAATCTTTCTCTGACAAAAGGTCCTACCTGAAAAGTTAAACATCTCTTCCTAATGGAAAAATATTTTAGTCTCCAACACAAACTTATTGTAGGATTATGGTTTTGTCTGGGAGGTAGAAAGGATAGAACTAGTTACTAACTCATTTTGGGTGGAGAGTAAACAATCTGACTTGCAGAACATAAAAGTTGCATATAGTTTATTATTATTATTATTTCATCCTTTGGGGATCAATAAGTACTAGTCATGTACTTTAAGGTAACAATCGACTTTCTCCTATCTTCAAAAACTGCTGGTCCTGTACCAAAATTTGAAACCATTATTATTATGAGTTCAAATTCTGCTGAGGTTGACTTTGATCTTCACCCTTTTGGGGTTGATAAATTAAGTACCAGTCAAGCACTGGAATTGATGTGAACGACTAGCTGCCACCCCCAAAATTTCAGGCCTTGCACCTATAGTAGAAAGGATTATTATTTGTTAAAATCAGTAAGGAGCAAAAATTCAGCTAACCAGGAGAGAGAGAGAGAGAGATGAAGGAGCTTATGCATAACTGATCAACATGGCAGCCAAATCTACCTCAAATACTACTGTCTTAGAAAAAGTGCATATTGGATAATGTAGTAATAGAGACAATATCACTGGATAAAAGCTGGTGTGGTTATGACTGGAACATATTTCATTAAGGAACACCTAAGATTAAGCAACAAGTAGTATTAGTATTTTTTTTTAAACCAATTTCTTTCCATTATTTTTGAATTCTTCAGCATATCTGTTTTCTGTTGCTCCTCTCTAAATTTGTGGCTTTGTATCTGAGAAAGAAGCCATTATTGAAGACAGAAACAGTAAGAGCTATAAAAGAAAAGCAAGTCAAGTCCACAACTGAATTACTACTATTTTTGCAGCCATTTCATTTCTTTTCCATCATTAAATATACATGAGAAAGGTGTGAATATTCCATGGACCCTATATATTAAAAATTTCAACCTTTGTATAAATGTGAGAAATCAATCATTCTTCACTGAAATTCCTAGAGAAATTAAATGAAAATCCAAAAACTTTCAGCAGACACCTCAAATAATCTTTCTAGAAACAGCACAGTCATTATTGCTCACCTCTGGGGAGAGTTGAAATATTTGTGTTCTCATCATGGGAATTTCTAAAGATAATGGTATTTCAAAAGAGAATATGCTTTCTGTGTCTCGATAAGTTTATATTTGGAAGTAGTCATTTCAAAGGTATATTGAACTTAGTTGAAGAAATCTTATTTTTGGCTAAGATTTTTCATTAGATTTGCATCTGACAACAGAATAACACTAAATTAGAATAAGGAATAATGCTCTAATTTTATAGGTATGGTTGTGTGGTAAAGAAGTTTGGGTTCAATTCCACTGTTTGGCACCTTGGACAAATGTCTTCTAATACAGCATCAAGGTCAACCAAAGCTTTCTGAGTGGATTTGGTAGATGAAAACTGAAAGAAGCCCATTGTATATATACATGTGTGTAGGTATGCATTTTTGACTCTCCTGGTCATGACATTGTATGATAGTTGTAAACGAGTATCACCATCATACAAGTAGTATCATTTGTTTCCAATCTTGTGAAAACATATTTGGCCATGGAGAAATGTTACCTGGCTTGTTAACAAGTAAGGGTTGGCAACAGGAAGAGCATCTAGTCATAGAAAATCTGCCTCAATGAATTCTGTTTCACGGAAAAGTTAAATGATGATGATAATAGATATAGTTGAATTAATCACATCATCATAATCATTTAGCATCCTTTTCCATGCTGGCATGGGTTAGATGGTTTGACTGGAATTGGTAAGCTGGAGAGCTGCATCAGGCTCCAGTCTGTTTTGGCTTGGTTTCTATGGTTGGATGCCCTTCCTAATGCCAACCACTCCACAGAGTGCACTGGGTACCTTTTATGTGTCATCAGCACTGGCCACGACTTCACTTAGCTTGACATGTCTTTTCAAGTACAGCAAGTCGCCTGGGTTCGGAACTGAACCCCTAGAATGACAGGCAAATTTGAACTTGACAGGATTTGAAGTGATCTAACTAGATTCCACACCTTGTCAGGAGTTCTACCAATTCAGACAATCTACTGTCATCTAACATTTAGTAATAAATATCTATTTCTTTATAATAGAACAAGGCCACACACTTTCTAAAAAAAAAAATATAATGTAAAAACAAAGAATTAGCAGTATTAAATGAAATGATTTCAAATGTGGATTGAATCTGGATCACAAATTAATTTCTCTGGAAATTTAATTCTTGGTGTATGGCATTTTGCCTTGACAATAATAATAGACCACAAGGCCTGAAATTTTTGGGGAGAGGGCAAGTTGATTTCATCAATCCTTGTGTTCAACTGGTACTTATTTTATTGACTTAAAGAGGATGATGGGCAAAGTCGACCTTGGCGGAATTTGAACTCAGAATGTAAAGCTGGAAGAAATGTTGCTAAGCATTTTGTCTGGCTTGCTAACGAGCCTGCCAGCTGGCCAATAATAATAATTGATTTAGGCACAAGGCCATTGATTTTGAGAGGGTGAATGTAAGTTGATTATATTGACCAAAGTACTTGACTTGTACTTTATTTTATTGACTATGGAAGGCTGAAAGACGAAGTTTTATCTCAACAGTATTTGAACTCAGAACAAAGAGACAAAAAATACTGCAAGGCATTTTGTCTGATGCTCTAATTGTTCTGCCAGTTCACCGCCCATAATAATAATAACAACCAATCCTTTTTACTCTAGTCACAAGGCCTGAAATTTTGGAGGTCTACTCAATTACATCAACCTCAGTGCTCAACTGATACTTATTTTATTTACCCCGAAAGGTTGAAAGGCAAAGTTGACCTCAGCAGAATTGGAACTCAGAACGTGAAGATGGACAAAATTCCACTATGCATTTTATCTGGTGTGCTAATGATTCTACCAGCTTGCTGTCTTGAATAATAATCCTTTCTGCTATAGGCACCGAGCCAGCAATTTTGAAAGGAGTTAGACGATTACGTTGATCCCAGTAATTGGCAGATACTTATTTTATCAACCCCAAAAGGATGAAAGTCAAAGTCAACCTTTGTGGTATTTGAACTCAGAATAAACCTGGAAGAATTGCTGCTAAGCATTTTGTCCAAAATGCTAACGATTCTGTCAGGTCACCACTTTTAATAATATTAATAATAATACTGATGTATAACAAAGGCATAATACTACCAATTTGAGGGTAGGGTTACATTTACAGTTGATTCAATCCCAGTACATGAAAGACAAAACTGACCTTTATCGAGGGTAACAGTGGTCAACAGTCTGAAAAATTATAATCTTATTGTTAAATCATACATTTAGATATTTCATAAGAAGAATTTACTGATTGTGAAGAGAGAAACAGGCAGGGGATGCTTTCCAACCAGAATTCAATGTGCAAACAACTAGTTTTTTTTTTTTTTTGGACAAAACTGTATTAATTCTTTTGTGACCATATTCCTAATAAGTAGACTTCCAATGTGTTTCAATTAATGTTTAATATAATCGAGATTTTGGAGGGATTTAGTAAAATATATGTGAATTTATATATTGAAATATGTCAGTGCTAAAATATCATTCAATTCGTAAAGAGATTTTGACTGAGCTTTTAATATTTTAAATCTGAATGTGTTTTAATACAAGCAGTCTTGAGTGGGTTGGTATGAAGAGAAATAAATTTAACAAGGTTCAAGCCCAATGGACTGTTCTGGTTGAATAGAAATTAAGGGAGAAAATTGATTGTTTTTACTTTTTGCAGAGATGAAAAGAAAATTATGCCAAGATCAACTCTGTCTTTCATCACTCTGGATTGAAAGGCAATGTTGATCTCAGCAGGATTTGGACTCAGAATATAGAGAGCTGTAACAAATGTTGCAAGGCCTTTTGTTCCAACTCTTCCAATTCATGGCCCAGACACCAAGTCACACATTTTGGGATGGAAGGACCAGTTGATTATATGAAATCCAGTATTTAACTGGTATTTATTTTATCAATTGTGAAAAGATGAAAGATAAAGTTGGGTTTAGTGAGGTTTGGACTGAAAACGTGAAGGGATGTAACTAAATACCACAAAATATTTTATCCACTGCTCTAGTGTTCTGCCATCAATAATTATAATAAAAGTAATGTTTTCTCTTATAAGCAGAAGGCCATCAATTGTGTAGGAGGGATTTAGCTGTTGTTTAGAACATAAAAATTTGATGGAAGATTTAAATTTAAATCACTTTAAAAATTGGAAGTTTGTATCATAATTGGTAACAAAAGAGTTAAACCCATTAATTCATAATTTCATTCTACATCATCATTTAATGTCCATTTTCTATGCATGGGTTGGACAGTTTGACAGGAGCTGACAAACCAGAGGACTGCACCAGAATTCACTGTCTACTTTGGCATGGTTTTTACAGCTGGATGACCTTTCTAATGCTAACCATTTTACAGAGTCTATTGGGAGCTTTTTTCAGGGCACTGGAAATAGCAAGGTCATCAAGTAACTTGCAAGACCTGATCCCACAACTGAGCAGGGAGTAGAATTGAGGGATGACAGAAACAGGTGTCTTGCTATAGTGGAGATACATGGCTACCTTACAGTTAATCAGAATTACAAATAATGCAGGTTTCAGCATTAACAATCTCAACAATTTGTGATTAAGTCTTATTGATGCTGAAATCTATCTATCTATCTATATATATATCTATATATCTATATATATATCTATATCTATATATATATATACCTATATATATATGTCTATATATATATCTATATATATATATGAAGTCATTCCATGTTGTTAAATGTCTCTCATCACTTTACAATATTTTATAACTAATGGGTGGAGGATAAATAGTTATAGCTAACTTAGGAGCAAGGCTACAATATTCTAAGTGGTGATGGTTGATGCTTGGCTCCAGATCTGTTCTAATTAATCTCACCATTCCATCTTATATTCAGACAATATATCTAGGACTACACTACATAATCCTTAAAATGGTAAGATGCAATTTAAAGAAAATCAAGCTGCTATTTCTAGCAGGTTGAGCAACTAACATGGAAGCTCCCTCGGTTTGTTTCTGATGGTCTTCTATTATAATTCATCCTTTCACATCTAGGATGAATTGACTTTAATCCATCACTGGTACATTATTTTATCAATCCTTCAAGAATGATGGTAGTATTTGAAATAAGAATGTACGTATCTATCATTAAATACTACAAAATAAGACCTAATGATTCTGCTAATCCGCTACTGTTGATTAATTAATTAACCCTTTTAATTAACTAATCAAAATAATTAAATACAGTAAAACATTTTATCCTTTATCAATTGTGATGCCTCGCGCCCCTCTCCAATGGGAGAAATAATAATTGTTTCAAGGAGTTACTCAATTATATCAATGACCCCGAAAGGATGGAAAGGCAAAAGTCAACCCTGATGAAATTTGAACTCAGAATGTATAGAGCTGCAGAGAATGCTGCTAAGCATTTTGTCCAACACACTAACTAATAATTCTGCCAGCTTGCTGCCTTAATAATAAGAATTTTATCTACTATAGGCATAAGGCCAGAAATTTTTGGGTAAGAACCAGTTGATTACATCGACTCCAGTGTTCAATTACTACTTTTTTTATGACCCAAAACCAACCTTGGTGGCATTTGAACTCAGAATGTAAAGCTGAAAGAAATGTTGCTAAGCATTTTGTCCAGTGTGCTAATTTTAAGGCAAAGTGTTAAGAGAATGATTTTGATTTCATGTAGAATTTATTTGGCAAAAAGGTCTATGCATTTGTGTGTGTTTGCTTTTATTTGTCGGTCTGAGTTTGCCATCATTTCTTTTAGCTTATCCTATGCTGAGGTTTAGGGATAAACAGATTAATTTTTTTGTAATGCTTACTCAAGGAGAAAGTTATCCTTACACTGAAGCTGGCCCAAATGCTTGAAATAGAACTGACTCTACTAAAGGTACCCAAGAACACATCCAGTGGTGGTAAACAGGATGTGTTCTGTTTGAAATGCTGTAGGTTGTTTACTTGTGTGCATGTGATGGTGTCAAGAACGTTCTAGCTTCCTTTATGTAGCTCCGTAGAAGGATTTTAATGATGTCATTTTTTTCTTTCTTTAATCAGAAGAAATAGTGCCAGCACTCATGAACTTTGGAGGCTCTCTAAGGTTAGTGAGAATGATGTGGCCCTGATGCTCAACCTCACAATCAGCAGATCAATGTCTGTTGGAAAAATGTGAGTAGGGAATCTGGTTGGGGTGGAGGTCCAGTTTGAATACTTGCAAGAGAATGAACTCTGTTAAATAAGGGCACCCAAGGACCAGGGGATGGTGTTAAAGTGAGAAATATGTTAGGTCTAGTCTGAAGGAGATAGAGTGAAGGAGGATAGAGTTTACTATAAACAATAGGAAATAACATAGAAATCAACAAGTTTTGTTGTCTAACAGTAGAAAATATGGGGAAAAAAATTAGGTCTCTACAACATGTTTCTGTGATTGATGGTGTGTGTCTGATTTTGGATTTTGATTTACGACATATCCAAGAGATGAAAAAACAAAACAAAAAAGAACAACTGCACAGCAAACTTCAACTTCATTGACATGTTTGGAGGAATATAGGGTTGCTATCTTTCATTCCATGGGAATGAAACCTATTTTTAGAGAATTTCCCGACTGACCGGGAATCAAAATTGGGGAAGAGATAGATAGGGAATAATAGAGGTGTGTGTGTGTGTGTGTGTGTGTGTGTGAGAGAGACATAGGGTAGTGAAACACAAAACTGCCATGTGTGTGCCTGTGTAACCTATTGTAAAAAGTGTGTAGAAAGTAAAAACTAGGTTGTAATAGTTGTTATGAAGTGATATAATCAAATGGAAAGACTTTTCAATTAGAGAAGAAAAAGGTGAACAAATAAAACATTATCAGTATGATGTAGTATGTAGTTGTGGTAGTCAAAATGAGTTGTGTGAGCATGGCGGTGAGGGTGGTGAGGGACACGAGTTAATACTAGATAGATAATGTAAGGTGAAAGGAGGTGAAATGAATTCATAGTAAAACAAGCAAAAAGCCATTATCACAGTTGTTAGATAGTTACAAGAGAGAGAAGAGTGCAGGTGCAGAAGCAATGCTATGAAGAGAGGTGATTATTCAGGGAAGTTGTGTGTGTGTGGTGAACAGAGACAGCGGGTATACAGAGTTTGGCGCAGGGATGAAGAAACTGGTACTGCTTATGCTACCTCCCCCATTCCAAGGCCTCTCTTTGTCAGCAAAGAAAATTGATGCAGTAATACTGTATAAGAAAGACTGAATCCAGTATGTAGGTGATGAGGATGTGAGGCTGGTGGAAAAGAAGATTGTCACAGCTGTAACAGGTAGGTAATCAGGTAACTGTGAAACTGCAGCTCAGCACTCCACTCTTGGTATTGACATGTGCTTGATAGATATTATGAGTGCTGAGTGCACTCAGCAACCCCATGTTTTACTTGCCTGTTCTGTATAGTTTAAGTAGGGCAGAAGGTATTGTCCAGGATATTGAAGATGTTAAATTAAACCGAAACAGTTCTGGATATTTGTTTGTGTGCGTATTTGACCACTGAGCGTTAAGTAGGATTAAAAAGTTTGTGCAAGCATGTGTGTCTGTGTATATATATATATATATATATTTGGAAGCTGATGAATTGCTCAGTGAATAAACTCTGTATGCATTGAGTACCCTTACTTCCATTTGTACCTAAAAGCAAACACACACATTATATATATATATATATATATATATATATA
>JAOPUL010000839.1:26637225-26649342 GCA_027564515.1 Octopus rubescens | reverse complement strand
GTGGAGGGAGGGGGTAAGGGCGATTGCTGCGAGTGTGAGGTGAATCCGGCCACCTCCGTTCACGGGGACAAAACCGGATTTTAAACTTTGGAAGAAGAAGAAGAAGTCCACACCTCAGACAGTTCTTACTGGAGAGCTGGGTTGATCCAATTTGAAGGACCAGACCGGATTTCATTCTTAGAATGGAGATGTTGCAAGGGGGATAACTCCCTTGGTCACAGTCGGAACTGACCACTACGCTCTTATCAACCAGAGATAAAAAACAATTAAGGGCAAAGGCCAGGTGAATTAAACTATTTCTACTCAATAACACTGTGTAACATGAAAATATATATTGTTTAATTAATTACACTCTGTAACATGATTTGTGTCTTTGGGTAGCAGCTGTTATTTCCTATTTGCTAACCCTTAGAAAGTATGAAAAATGACTAATATTTCCTTTAAACTTTGCTTTTATTCAAGCCCCAAAGAATCCTTCTCAACACATGGTTATGGTGCTCCCCCATTACTCCTGCTCATGATCAGAGATGCACATATTGTCGACCACCAAGGGACATGCTCAAGTGGTTCAGGTCAAGCAACTGACAAGCAAATCTGTGATATTGAGCAGAATATTTGCTATAACTATATTTCTGCTTCAGCAACTCAGTGCTGAATCTGTCTGAAATGTAATGGAAAATAGGTCAGTTTCAAAGCATTGATGTCCAGGTCATAAAAACAAAGTTTGAAGGGAATAGTAGTCATTCCTTTTGATTTCTATAACACTTACTGACCAAAGACAAAAAAAAAAAAAAAAAAAATTTGTTACAATGTAATTAAACAGACAGAAGTGCAGATATTTTCTGTTTGATGTCTCCAACCATGTTCTAATACAGCCTCCATCCCTGGGACATTTGCCGAAGGTGCTGTGTAATGAAATTGAACCTGAAGCAGGTGGTCTCTAAGTGAACCACACATGTGCCTGTTTCGATTAATATTTAAAATAATCAAGAATTTGGAGTGATTTACTGAAATAACTTCTCCATTATTAAGCTGGTGTTTGAAACATAATTTATCTAAAGGCTTTCACATAAACATTTTAACCCTTAAGCATTTAAACTGGCCAGATTCGGACCAAATTTTCTGCCTGTTTTATGTTCAAAGCAGCCAGGTTCAGCCTCTCACATCTACACTGCAACATCATTCTAAAAGTAAACAATCATATCAAAATTTCAAAGTTATGAGACAATACATAATTAATACAAAACAATGTGAATAAATAAGCATTACATCTGACAGAGTAATCTGAATGCTAAAGGGTTAAAACAGGCAATTTTGCATAAAAGAACCAGGGAAGGGATCTCAAGTAGGTTGGTAACAAAAAGATTAACAGATCAAGTGTTGAAGTTGAGTGTGTATAAGGCAGACACATAACACAATGGTTTTCGACGAGTGTGCTATGTATACACATTTTTAATGCACCAAACTAGTTCACATGCAATCCATTGCAGCAAAGTGCAATATGTGAACTAACTCTATTTTACAACAGTTTTAATACAATTTTTTTATAATACAACTTTCAAACAGGTCGATGGTATGCTGTAACACTGTTAGGACCTTTTTTTTTTTAGTATACCTTAGATCATAAAAGGTTGAAAATCACTGCTACAGAGTAAAGATCTCCTGACTGAAGAGTTCACAGTCAACATTTCGTAGTCAATTTCTGGTGATGTATTCCAGGCCCCACATTCCAGCATCAGAACAAATAGTTTAAAGGGAGATCTAGTTTTTCTATAACTAAGCCTCTCCTCCTCTGAAAACAGTAAAATTCCAGACTACTTTCAGCCACTTTCCTATATGTTACACAAAGCATAAACCTTTCTTTCTGAAACACCAATTCCTTTTAAATTTTATTTGTTTGTTCTGGAGAAAGAAGATGTGGTCATGACCTTTGTAGGCCCTTCAAGTCTGACAAGATCAAAGCAGTCAATATTCTTAAATAGTTGTGAATTAACATGGGCAAGGATGGAATTCACAAATGGATGATGCCCTGGGAAAGGAGTGGGTGTCATGATTAGTGCAAAGCCGGAGATGGAGACACCATATGTATGATGAGAAGAAGAGAGACAAATGATTTGGAAGTGCCTGAGTAGAGGTGACATGTGATCAGCTAGATCTGAGGATTAGAGACCATTGTAGTTGTGAAAGAAAAGATAGATTGAGGTAACATCATGTCTGAGGGCCAGAGGTTGGAGTATGTTGGTGAGTGACTTCATACCAGTTAATTTCTTGATGATGTGTAGTGAGCAAAACTCTGTGTAGTTGAAGGAGACAAAATTGACGTGGGCACATAGGAATATGTTGTTGAAGCCTCTGTTCATAAAGTCTTTGTAGGTTTGGCATGAGGTGTTATTGGATGCATGTGGATGATGCTTGGGTACATAAGGTTACGGAGAGGAGAAATGGAGAGTGGTATCAATTGCATAGGGTTGTGCTTTGCTGGAGGTGATGGTATGTAGGTCATTCGTGTATTGGAGAAGAGTGTTGGGGACAAAACTGAATCTTGGGGTTCACCACAGTTTATAGATTGCAAGTCGGAGAGAGCTCCATCAGCACATACCATGGCAGGAAGCCTCTAATCCGAGAGATGAGAGATGGATGGCAGGTAGGCAATTTGTGAGCTAGATACAGTCAAATGCTTTGCTGATATCAAGTGCAACAACACTGTTTTCATCAAATTTCTTGAAGATAAAAGTTAGTGCCATAGAATGAGAGGAGCTCAGGAATGGGACACATTGTAGCACATTTGTAAAGACTGGGATATATCCTTGTAGACTGAGGGATATTGAAGAAATCTTGTTTAGGATATGGGCAAACTCCAAAGGAACATTGTTTGAGGATAATGGAAGAAACATTGTTAGGGCTGGTGACCATGTTTGCCTGAAGCGACTGGAGGTGTTATCATATTTGTCACATAATAATTATGTAATGGTGAGTCTGGGGAAGTGGAGAAGAATGGTTTGGAGCAGATTTACCAAGAGTGTGCAGTGTGGAGTTGGATGCAAAGTGGACTGCAAATGTAGATGATTTTAGGCAAGAGTACTGTTTACAAGAGCATCATAGTTGGGAAGTGATGGGCAGGAGGTTTTGGAAAATTAGTAGAAAGATCCTTTTGGCAAGGGACTAAAGTGGTTAGCTGCTGTTTGGGTATCAGAGGGTTTGCTGCTGTGCAATGCATGAAGACATCCATCTCATTATGGACAATGATCTTTGCATGAGTTACAGTGGTGGGTAAAAACCATCCAATTTCTAGAGGTAAAGGATTTTCTGTAAGTGTAGTCAGCTATGTTCTTTGTGAAAACTGTTGTAGTACAGATATCATTCCCTACAAGTTTCTTGCTGATGTCAACAGAGATGATCAGGCTGACAATAAACCACATCAATCTCACCAGTTTGAGAAGGCTTGAAAAGTTCATGAGAACTACTCTTCCTTCTCTTTTTTTTTTGCTAAGTCAAAAGCATTAAAAGTGAAAAAAAAAAGAAAAAGAAAAGAAACTTTCTTTTATTGACCATGTAGCTTGATGTCCTTCCTAGAACCAACTGCTTTATCAAAACCTATTTGAATTAGTGATGTAGAATTTTTTCTCTTTTTTTAAGGCATAAAACAAAATGGGCAAAGCCCATGATTTTACAACAGGACTTCTGAGATTGATAGAGGGAGAAGGAGGAATAAACTACAACTCATGGGTTACCACCAGACAGAAGCATACTTGTAAGAGAGCAAACTTCACTAAAGATACTCAAAGATCAAGAGCTGATGCAATGGATAAAGTCTACCATCCATGACTAAATCAGCTAGAGCAATAAGCCTTATCCAAGAAATATTGTATGTAAGATATATTGTACTTGTGATGCCTGTTTCAGCAACAACATCTCCAGCAGATTAAATATCAGGTACAAAAAACAAAACAAATACCTAGAGAAAGACAGAGCTATATGACACATGCAAGTAATGAAGACTGGTAGGAAATAATGTGAAAGCAATATAAAGAGTAACTTACTTCCTCCGAGGCTTTGAACCTTCGTAGCAGGGCAATGATCTTCTGTTTGAAATTTCTTTGCTAAAAGAGAAATGAAAGTTGCATTCCTGTTAAATGTGCTTCCTAGAAACCAATCTATAACTGAAAACTTAAGGGACACACACATATAGAATATCCTTTTCAGCCTCAAATTTTTGTTTACAAACGTATATAGTTTCACACTGTTATAAATATAATTTAAACAGCGGTAATGTGTTTCAACAGAAACAAGGTAGCAAAAGGGTTAATGCTAAATGCTACTTACTTATGGGACACTTATGTGTATGCGTGCATGTGTGTAAGTGAGTGTGTGCAGATATAAATGAGAATTTGAGTGGTATTATAAAAGCCTGAAATAATATTGGTTGTTCATAATCAAACAAGACATCAGGTGTTGAAGCTTTCTCTGAGAAAGAATTCTTGTAAATTAGCAACAGAGCAGGTACAATCTGGTTATTGAATGACATGATGCCAGAGACATAAGGAATGTTGATGAGATAAAGTGAGGTAAGAGGTGGGAGACAATAATGGAAATAAAACGCCAAAAAAGAAAAAAATGATGTAATAAAATTTTTGATTAGGTGAACACTCATAACCAATCAAGAATTGCTTAGTCAAAGTTATACTTTTCAGGACTTTTCTATTAACGAGATTGAAATACTGTATTAGATCTCTTAGGTTTTTAAGTCATATATCATAAGTGTGAGTTAACAGGTCAGATCAGTAATCTATCAGTTTACTCATTGAGGTGTGTTTTCAGTTGCTGGCAGAAAATTATATTCCATGTCAAGACACTTAACACTCAATGGTTCATCATCCATTTATTTACAGCATTTTTAACCTTTGCTCATCATTAAGAGCAGGGTGTTAAAAACGCTGTAATTAAAAACCATAAAGGGATATACAAATCAATGCTGTGGATCATGGGAACATTGTATAATGGATGAAAGTTTTGCAGTTCTGGGTCCAAAACCTCTCTTAGATTAAAAAAAGAAAAGAAAAGAGAATTCCAGTCTTTTGCAGTTTTTTTTATAATTTTGTCTTGGTCATGAAATATTTAACCCTCAAAATCCCACTCATCCTGCATAGATAAAATAAAAGTGGTAACTTGAAGAAAGGGGCCCAGATGTGCTTAAGAGCAAAACCTACAATAGACTATTATCTTATCCTAGAGTAATGTTTTCTCTCATCAATCTACTATATAGATAGCTGGGATAAACTTCAGTATTCAGTAGGAAGTGTGATGATTACAAGGGAAACAGAAATAAAAATAAACCTAAGTTAAGACGTAACTTTTCAGTTATTCACAAGGTAATAAAGTGATATTGCAGAAAGAGAAAAAAAATGACATTTCTTGCGATAGGATTATTAACCTACAGTAGAATTACAAAAAGAGTAGGTTGAGTAAAAACTGTTTCTGTTGGTCTTATATAAGAAAAATAAACAAACAGATTATGAACAAACCAACAAAGTACTTTCTACAGGGTCACTACACCAGCCAATGAGGGAATCTGTACATGGTCATTCAGTTTGCTAGAAATAGCAGCTAAATTTCCTGAAACTCACACTACCATTTTAAAACAAGAAAGTATATATTAGATAATGTAGTTTAGGATATACAATATATGATAAAAAAAATGGAATGGTAGTAGCTAGAACAGCTTTGATCACAGATCTGCTCATGTAAGGGTTGACTTGGGGTTAAACAACAACAAAATTTGTAAATGTTGGCTTTAGGCCCTTCCCATCATACCACAACACACCAACACATAGACATCTGTATTCATATGAGTCTGAGTATAAAGAGATATGCTTGATTGTGTTTTCATACAAAACCACTATGTACTCAACAGACTAGACTGCAGAGCGTTATAATTGTGTTTAAGTATTTCCTTATATCTAAATGTTTTGTGTTTGTGTAGTTGATGTTGTTCTACTGTACTCATCAGTGAGTCTAACATAATTATTTCAATCTCATCAATGAATATTGTAGACCAATGTCAACTGCAAAAAGCCTTTAGATATGGAGAAATAATCCAGTTTATCAAAACTATTATAATATTCTGAACACTCATATCTTTATGTATGTGTGTGTGTGTGTGTTCTGGTATGTGTAAATATGTGCATACATACATACACACACACACACATGCACTGCACATAATAGGCTTGCACAGCTTGTATCTGCCATATTTCACTCAAGGTATTGGTCAATCTGGAACTATAGCAGAAGACATTTACTCAAGGTACTGTGCAGCAAATTTCGTAACTATACAACCATACCAGCATCTATATTAGTTTGTATGTAAATTTTAGTCATGTATATCTATGAAAGAGGTAAGAAAAATTGAGTTTCTTGAGATATTTTTTCTGCTCAAGTTACACAGACACTCCTTTGCCACTCTTGCTATTGGAAATAGCCATGGATCCTGTTATTGGTTCTGTTGGAATGACACAATGGGTTATCATCATCATTTAACATCTGTTTTCCATGCTGGCATTGGTTGCATGGTTTGACAGGAGCCGGCAAGCCAGAGGACTGTGCCAAGCCCCGATATCTGCTAGATACCTTTTCCAACGCCACCTATGTTACAGAGTATTCCAGGTACTTTTTACATGGCACAGGCACTAGTGAAATCACCACATGAGGGGGCATGGTATTGAAAGAGATGGTGAGATGGCTTTATGCTATGTGATGAAAGGTTAAAGCATGATCAAGGGACTGAAACAGGTGTCTTGCTGTAGAGAAGATACATAGCTACCCTGGTTGGAAAAGGGAGAAAATGGTGGTAAAGATATGTCAGGATGTACAAAAATATATCAGAGTGTCAACCAGATTATTGGATGTCATTATACATCACTGGTCACAATGTGTTTCCTCACATTTTTGTAGTTCTCAAATGATACCACCCTGTTGGCTAGGCAGACAGGCCTATGACGTATAAGTGACCAAATCTCACTCTTTTCCCTAAATGGGACATCAGATTGTTGCAAGGTGACTCATTTGCAGCTGTGAAATTAAATGTTTTGCTCAAGAACACAACACACCATCCAGTCTGGGAATCGAAACCATGATCTAACGATTGTGAATGCAACACCCTAACCACTGTGCACCCTCAAAATATATAAGTAACAAAAAAAAAAAAAAATCAAGAAAAGGTTGCATCCTCCATATGCAAAATTCAGACTATTTGGGTCTGATGTAAAGAGTTGTGATACTGCTTGGTAGTGAGACAATGGACATTAAATACAAAAGATTCTGCAGACACAAGAGAGAAATCAGTTAAGTTGTTTAGCTCCATCACTTTACATTGTTCAATATATCATTCCTTTTCTTTTGTTTTTTTAGGGGGTAGGTTGTGGCTTGAGGACATTTGGTTGTTATTTCTAGCAACTTGAACAATTGCATAGAAGCTCCTTTGTTGGGTTGACAGTTAAGTATGATTCATCAGATATGTAACATTAAATTGCATGAAAAGTAGGCAAGTAGAGTGTAAGTATGCTGAAACAAAAACAGCTGAGCATTAAAAACAACAGCTGGCATATGCAGAGAAGACAACTGCATTATAATAGACATGCTATGTGAATGGATAATCAGTACTAGTTGATGAAGAAACGTGTACTTATAGTAGAGATTATCTGTGGCAGAAGACAGAAGATAAAGGAAACAAAAAAAAGTGAAATCTCAGAATATTGGGTTTCACAAATGAGATGACACAGGATTATCTTATAATTCCAGGTCAGCAAAGGTTGAACATTCCAGGTGCAAACCCTCTGTCCCTTATTCAGATATAGTGTACCCAATACCACATTAGTCAATGTGACCTTCTCCACTCTGATTTGAAGGAAATTTGGCTGCTACATCTAGCAGACAGAATGACCATGGAGAGGTTCCTCTAGTTGCTACATTATTGAAATGGGTGGCAATATGTCACATTACAGGCCCATCTAACCCATGCCACGAAGAGGAGGGATTTCCATCAATGGAACTGATGACAATGAAGGTAGGTATGTATAATTATGGCGTGGCTTAGGGGTAAAGTGATAAAGTGATCCGATATTGATATCTATAAATTGGATAAGAGTGTCATATCATTTTATCAACAGGCAGAAGGGTTATATAAAAAACTGTATCAAAATATATACAACCATCCCACCCATACAAGGATGAAAATAACAATAACAGCAACAATTTGCACAGGCTTTAATACTAATCCCAACCAATCTTTATACCACAGCAGTTTAAACAGAAAGCAAATTATTTGTCATGTATTTCTTGGAAGAATAGACAATAACTGCTTTCAATCTGTTAAGAATGGGATTCCTCTCAGAAAATGTAATCTTTTTCACTGAAGACTCATTCATTCTAGACAGAACGTGTACACGGACATGTTAGCTATCGGATAATTACCAACAGAACAAAAGATACCACCTTGCTATTTCTTAATGTTTCATTTCTCTCTTTTCCCTCCCTCTCTAATTGTTGCTGTAAATAAACACAAGGCCAACTGCCCAACATCAAAAGCACACTAAGCCATTTAGGAGAATATAGACATTAGAGAGGGAGGGGAGGGGGGAGAGAGTGAGAGAGAGAGAGAGAGAGAGAGAGAGAGAGAGAGCATAATGAACAAAATTATCCCACGCAGTTAAAACCTGAAGCACTGTTCGACTTTTATACCCAATTTAACTGTGACAATAGGTTCAAATCCCAGCCATCAGGTGGACAACAGGATTAGGTTCACCTGTGCTATCTATATATTCTTGTAGTTCAGTAGAACTGGGAATATTAACATAGAGTGGAGGGAGGGAGAGAGAGAGAGAGAGATAGAGAGAGAGAGAGAGAGAGAGAGAAAGATGACTAGCCCTAATTTGAAAACAGCCTATCACCACAAACTTTTTTTATCCATGCTATGTAGGAGCTGAGGTGTATTGGGAACTTATCCCAACTTTCAGGAATATTATGCTACTGAAAGAAATTTCTGTCACTAGTAATTTACTGGAAGTTTCTGAAGTCTACACTCAAGTTGCTGGTTACATTTGTTTGCACCGCCACACTACCACCACCACCTTGCTACTTACAGTAAAGTATTTTACCTCCTTAACACAGAAACTTCTACACAGTTGTCTGACACATTAAAGATAGCAGCCAAAAAATCCTGAAATCATGCCCTATCAGTTTAAAAAGTAAAAACACATTGGCCAGTGTAGTTTTTGATATACAAAAAGATAAGATGGTTATGGCTGTAATGCCTTTGATTACAGCTAAGTTCAATTAGGGCTGATCTGAAGTTAAACAACGAGCACCCCTTTATTACTAGATGGATCAAGCCACTGAATGTTCAATGTCTTTGCCAGAAAACAACACTGTTGGTGATAGATCTTTCTGTCTGTATTTGTCACTTCATGAACATATATAGTCCAATGAGATGCCTTTTTTTATTTCTGGTTTCTATGGCCTTAAAAAATTTAGAGACAATTTTCCCCAGGATAGGAAGCTAGTCTACTGCTGGTAATTTTACTTACATGAATAATTAAACTCAGCCCCATAAAGCAAGCAGACAAAACTACTGATCAGTTAGACTAAGACCCTCTACTGATTACTGCCTGCTTAATTATAGCTCTGTATTTATACTGCTAGATGGACTGGGAGGAAAACTGGCCCACTGAATGTTTAGTATGTTTAGCGAGGAATAAAATACAATGTTGGTGATAAGATACCAGATAGCAATTCTTTGACTAGCAGCACTACATCTGAACCATTAAATCAATTGTTAGACCCCTTTATAAGTAATGGATATTTGAAATACCCTAACTTATTACATTCAATAAGTATCTTGCCAACATGGGGTATCCAATGGATTATATGTTACGGATAAAAATAAATAAATGACATATTTGTAGTTTTTCCACAATGTGGTTGAATCCACCATACACTGATGTAAATCTCCTTCTTGTTTCTTTGGCTGTAGACAAAACATTTGTAGATGACTGAAACAGATGCAAAATGCTTCCAATACTGCATTTACACTCCTACACACACACACACACACACACACACACACATACACATACATACAAAACAGCTAACCATTATCCTGCAGAGTGATACAACATGGCACATGTAGAGGAGCACAACCTATGGGTTGCTGTTAATAAGTGTTCAAACTGACTACAACTTTGTGATAGGTTTACTTCAATAGAGATGCCCAGAGATATTCAACAACTTACATAGATTGATTTCCCTAAAACAAAATTCCCTCCACTCCTCCTTGTCATAGGAATGGTGGTGGTTGTGGTGGTGTGATGGATTCTCTGGTATTTTCTCTTGTCCAATGAATAAATAATGATGACGCAAGTTCAAACCAACTGTCAACAGAAGCAGGGTATGTCTAAACTGACTCCCTCCCACATAGTTTTACTTCCCAGGAAGTTGGTTGTTTACAGAAATAGGCAACAGAATGAAAAAGATAAAAATTCACAAGGTAACAACAACTAAGGAATTCAAAACCCATACTAATGAGAGTGTGAAAATATAGATTATTGTACAGAGAAACCTTGTACTGTATTTCGCAATATCAAATCATTAAATAAGTCAAGTAAAAAAGACTGACAACAACATTAAAGTCAACATTCAGTGGAACATTCTTTATGAAACCCTGTAACATTAGAAATAAAATGTCAAACTATTATTACTCAATGCTAATGTTTGTTTTTCTCAAACTCGTTAGAGTTGACTGGTTTGCAGCAACAGGTTTTTCAGGCCTATTTCCTAATTTTCACACATCAACTCTTTCTAGCCACAGCTCAACCTTAAGTTACACAAACCAACAGAAGAGCATTTATGTGGTCACTCGACCTGTTAGAGATAGCAACCAAACATCCTTCAAACCACATCCTAATATCTTAAATATTGACATTGGATAATGCAGTCTAAGGTACACTCTTGTTGAGAGAAAAATAAAAAAAAAATTGGATGGTCATGACTGGAATGTTGTTTGGTCGTCAGAGCTGACCTGGAGCTAAACAAAACAACAAATATAAAAACAAAAGCTTCATTAGCATCACAAATATATTCCAATGTACTCATCCCAGCTTACTGCATTAATATCTCTGATACACAGACATTTTCTTAGCTAAAACACACACACACACACACACACACAAACACAAGAGCAAACAGGTACTCATTTTATGTGATTGCTTTTACTCATCCACTGGATCATACCTGCTCCTCACACTTACAATACATGCACTTGCAAACAGCATCACACCTCTGATAGACTACAGTCTCATGAAAATTCTCTACCTCCACAGGTTTTATTATGTCAGACTTCTGATACATACACCACGCATTCTCTCCTCTCATTACAGATTCTTTAATGTCATACATCAGTTGTTCTCAACCGTTTTTTTTGCTTATGGATTCCCATTGATTCCCATTTTACTCTACTGAACCCCCATAGCCATTCAATGTTTTAAAAAAGCCTATTGTTTCTTTTATAATTAAATATTATTAGGAATTGTATTAAAAAAAAATGTTAAAAATATTTTATTGTAGAAGTATAACCAATTTATTGCAAACAAATTTTAACGACAAAATCTTATATGGACCCCCAAGGGTCATATGGACTCCTATTGAGAATCATACATTATGTTGAGAATCATACATTATCACATCTTTAAGACATGTCATCAATGAAGTCCACTTAATTGCAAGCTTTTGGTAAAGGTCTCAAGTCTGAAGCTAGCTAGCTCAATATTTTGATGTGCTATTTTTAAAAAATATTTTGATTTGAACTGTAGCCTTTGTAACCTCACCGAGACCGCTATGAAATTGATGCAGTTAATATGCTCTTGAACAACAGCTGTAAGAAGAACAAAAGTAAGGCAGGAATTCCAGAAGGTTGACATTCAGGGGAGGTAAGGTAGGAAGAGAGGTTGTCTCTGACACACACACATGCACACACTCACACGCGCGCGCGCGTGCGCTCACACACACACACACACACACACACACACACACACACACACACACACACACACACACACACACACACAC
>JAOPUL010000839.1:26389567-26400790 GCA_027564515.1 Octopus rubescens | reverse complement strand
CAACACGTAGTGTGTGTGTTATTCGTTCGTTCTGATTGTTTCTTTATATAAATTATTAATATATATATATATATAAAATACAATGTGTGGTGAGTCATATTTAGAAAGGTGAGTAAAATGTTAAATAGCTATAAACTGATCTAAGTTTTACACAAAGCACAAAAGACACGTATGTGTGTATAAGTGCTTTATGCAAATACAGTGACATAATGTAATAAGGTCTTACAACCTGGCACCATTTCCAAAATACTCCAAGTGCCATGCATATGTCACTAATGCCCTTGGGAAATAGTATCACAAATTCATATTTTACACTTTGTGTAACTTTGAGATTTGTGTCGCACACTTATACTTATGGGAAAAAAACCCAAAAAACATGACCCCAAAATTTATTATCTACATAAATAATTTTTTTACATAGACACAAGGAAGGAAATTTAGGTGGAGGAATATATCAAATTAACAGATTTAAGCATCTCCAATACTTCGATAGTACATATTTCATCGGCTCTAGAAGAACGAATGGCAAAGTTGACACCAGGAGATTTGAGACCAGAATCTGAAGTGACAACTAAATATCATTAGGCATTTTATTTGATGGTCTACTGTTTCTGTCAATCTACAATACCAAATAATAATAATCCTTTCTACTATAGGCACACAGTCTGAAAATTTGGAGGACATGTCTTGTTGACTAGATTGACTCCAGTATTCGACTGGTACTTATAGACCCCCCCCCCCCCCGAAAGGATGAAAGACAAAGTCAATCTCAATAGAATTTGAACACAAAGTCGGAAGAAATGCTGCTAAGCATATTGTCTGGTTTAAATGGTTTCAAATTTTGGCACAAGGCTAGGGCACAATGTTAGGGGAGAGGGTAAGTTGATTACATCAACCCCAGTACTTGACTGGTACCTATTTTATCAACTCCATAAGGATGAAAGGCAAAGTTGACCCTAGCAATATTTGAACTCAAAACAAAGAGCCACTAAACATTTTGTCCAATGTGCTAATGATTCTGCTAACTTGCCACCTAAAAATAATAATGGTTTCAAATGTTGGCACAAGGCCAGCAATTTTGAGGGAAGGGGGCCCACACTGATTACATTGACTGGTACTTATTTTATAAACCCCGGAAGGATCAAAGTTGATTTCAGCAGAATTTGAACTCGGAACATAAAGAGTCATAAGAAATGCCACTAAGTATTTTGTTCGATATGGTACCGATTCTGCCAGTTCACCGTTTTAATAATAATAATAATATTCATCCAAGATACATTCAAAGACATTTTCTAAAACTTTTAGCTAAGATCTATATACTCTGACTAATACACAAACAATAACATGTACCAAGAAAAAAAATAAAACAGACAAAATAAAAATTTTTTTGCAGTGGTAGAAGTTGAAATAGTGTAAATGATATGAGAAACTTGATATTTTAAAAGTAATCTTCCTTCATAGGTGAAAAATGAAAATTAAAAAAAAAAATACCTGCTTCACCAAGATTCTACCTACTCAGAATATGATTTCTCCTGACAACCAATCAATTTGACCCAAGTTTCAAGTACAAATGATGCACACATGTGTACACATTCACACACACACACACACACACACACACATACACACACACACAGAGCTTCTATGCCATTGCTTAACCTGTAACAAAAACAAAATAGTAACCAAATCTTCAAATCACAACTTACCTTTAAAAATAAAATCAGGTAGGATATATTGTATTTAGTCCTGTTATACTATACATGTTAAAAAAAAAAAAATTAAGCTGGAATATTTTTGATCCTAGATAAGTTTACCTGATGGGGTTAATCCAGAGCTAAACAACAGCAACAGTATTTAATCTAGCTGATATATTCTGTAGAACAAGTGAAATGCTTCCAGTAAGCATATATTGCTAATACTCTTAGGAAAGGCATGAACACCACAACTTGCTATTGGGCATTAGTTTTGCTTGCAATGGGTCTCAGGAAAAGATGGGATTTTCATAACTGGAATGTCTTTTGCCATAGAAGTAGGTGTCTTTGAATGTATCTCGCATGAAAATTATTATTATTATTATTAAGGCAGTGAGCTGGCAGACTCGGTATTATGTCAAACAAAATGCTTAGTGGCATTTCTTATAACTCTTTATGTTCCGAGTTCAAGTTCTGAAGTCAACTTTACCTTTCATTCTTCTGGGGGTCTATAAAATAAGTACCAGAACGACTTGCCATTGGGCATTAATTTTGCATGCAATGGGTCTCAGGAAAAGATAGGATTATCATAACTGGAATGTCTTTTACCATGGCTGACTTGGTGTTAAATAAAGATAGCAATGAAACCCATGCACAAAATACAATCTGGACCATAAACCAAGAAAATACCCTCTGATTAACAAGTGAGACTTTATTCAACATTCTTAAATCACTAATCTACAACACTGGTCTACAGGGAAACAACCTTTTCTATAATAGTTTCTATTCTACTGAAGTTCTGCCACTCCAATTTAAAACTACTCCACTCCTGTATTTCCTTCTCATGCTAAACATGTTACAAGAGAACACTTTGAACAAGGTAGTCTGAATTACAGTATCTAGAATAATAATGGGTCAGTCATGGCTGGAATACCTTTAATGATAGTATATTTGTTGGATCAAGACTGACCTAGGGCTAAATAACAACACTATCTAATTCTCTGAAAACATTATGTATGCAGTGTAAATCAAAACAGAACAGTGCACACACAAACATGTAAAATATACCCATAAACTGATTAAAATATTTTTTTAAAAAGCAATAATAATATCCATAAAATTTATAAATATAGGTTAACTTAATAATGAAACATTGACTTATCTTCTGAAGATAAAATATCACTAACTATTAATTAATTATTTCAGTACATCTAAGTAGCAATTTACCAATAACAGATTAATATAAATTAAACAAAATCTATTAATTGAACAAACAATGGGCGGATAATGATATTAACATATTAATAGTTAAGTGCTGCTGTAATATGCAGGGCAAGGAAGAAAATCATCAACAATACTACAGGTTTCAATACCCAAATCAAATTTCTGTCACAAGGATTACATTGCACTGCATTGTGCATATCTATGCAGTAGCACTCCTAACTACTTGTACCAGGTTTAAAAAGTAAGTACTGGAGTCAATTTATTCAACTGACACCTGTCAAGGCAGTGCCCCAACATGGCTGCAGTCCAGTGACTGAAACAAGTAAAGGATAGAGATAAAATACCAGGTTGACAGATTGAACAGTCAAGCAACAGAAATGGGGAGAGTTTCTTCCCCACTATATGTTTTGAATGCTGGATGCAGCATGGTCAAATGGTTAAGAAGTTTGTTTTGCAACCATGAAGTTCCAGGTTCAATCCCATTGCATGACATCTTGGGCAAGTGCCTTTTATCATGAACCCCAGGTTAATTCAAACCTTCTGGACTGCCAGAAACTGCCAGGAGGATTGTCTCACATATTGTGTTGCACTGATTATTCATAAGGATTACATCAAGGATATGTGTGTCAGTGGAGTACTCAGTGAATTAGCATTTAAGTGGCTGAATAGGTAGTTCAGTTGAATCAAAACAAAACAGTTAATGTAGAGAGGTATTGTCATGAATTGGAAGCATTGCACAAAAATTTAAAGAAAATGTACCCATTATTGGTCAGTTGTAAAGAGGTATTGCTCTTACATGATACTGCAAGACCATATGTTGCCTATGTCACTCAGGAAAAGATTATGGCATTAAATATGGATCTCCTGACTTTGCTCCATATAACTATCATCTTGTCAGATCCTTGTAACATTATTTAGGAGCAAGGCAGTTTTATTAATTGTGAAAAGGTTAAAAGATGATATTCAATGTTTCTCTGCTTCGAAACCTGAAGAATTTTACACCTGAGGGATCACTAATTTGCCAAATAGGTGGAATTATGTTATGTGGAATTAATACTGAGGAGAAATATCATCTTGATTAAAGATATCAATTAAGGCAAAAATAAGCATTTGTTTCTTTCTCATTTTGAAATGAACTTCATTTCCAAAATAAGTTTTTTTTTTTTCATTGAAACAGAAATTAAGAGTCTGTCTCACAACTTGATTTTCATGCCATTGCAATCTTCAGGTGAGAACTGATATATAGTCATTCATTTATCTATTTCAAGTTTATTCCAAATTATCTCTTGATTTTTTTTTGGCATTGTTATATTTTTCATAAAGTATCTTTAAATATGATGTTTAACACATGATTTTAATTTTTTAAAAGTTGTTGAATTAGAATAACCAAAATCAATCACAATACATTAATTGATAACCGGAGAAACCGGACGGAAGACAATATTTGAAACAGCAAAAGAAATCTGTAAACAACACCCTATGTTTAACAAATCAGATCACGAGCAATTTATAAAATTTGAATTGTAGTTGCTATTGTTTAACTCCTCTTTAGTGTCAATTCAGTAGATCTATGATCAAAAAGGAGGTTCCAACCATAACCCTCCCATTTTTGTTTTTTAGATATCAAGAACTACATTGTCCAGTTCCTTAGTTATTTGACTTTTTTTTATATAATGATTGCATTCACAGCACAGGCATGGATATGTAGTTAAGGAGTTTGTTTTGCAACCATGTGGCTTCAGGTACAGTCCCACTGTGTGGCACCATAGGAAAGTATCTTCTACTTATAGACCTGGGCCAACCAATGCCTTGTTAGGGAATTTGGTAGATGGAAACCATGTGGAAGTCTGTCATGTGTGTGTGTGTGTGTACATCTTTTGTCTGTCTCCCACCACTGCATGACAACTGGCGTTGGTTTGTTGAACATAGCAGTTCGACAAAATAAATCAATAGAATAAGTACTAGACTTTAAAATAATTAGAGGTCAATTTGTCCAATTAAAACTCTTCAAGGTGGTGCCCCAGCATGGCCACAGACCAATGAATGAAACAGGCAAAAGATTTAATAAATTTCCATTGGCGTGGGTTTTTTGGGGTTTTTTTTTAAATTCTTAAAAACCTGAGAAACTTACAAGACACATGATACTTAAAAAAATTTTTTGACAGACATGCAGTTCTTATTTTCAAGACTGAGAAGATCTCTAGCTGCAACAAATTCAGTTAGGCTGACACGGTTGAGGTTCCAAAAAGAAATGGAGTGGAAAGAGTTTGCAGGGAAGAAAGGCATTGCATGGTAATTATAATATCTTTGGAAATACACTTATGGTAACCTATTAAATGATTGAATTATTCACCAAAGAAATATTCCTGCCATTTTGTTCTCAATTTGAAAACTGCTAGAGGCACTTTGATTTAGAAAGATCAAAGCAAGCTATATATATTGATAATGCGAAATATTGCTAAAGAAACATTTCATACAGCTTCATGCTAGATGTGTCATGTGTTTTGGAAATTCATTAGAAATATTGTAATTTGTGTTTTCTGATGAAGCTTGATTTGTCTTGTGCTGTAAAATATTATATTCAAACTAATGTTTAAAAAAAATTTCTTCAAGAAAAACATGGTTTATAAAGACAACTTTTACTAAATAAAATATTTGATACATGTCTCTTACTTACTTACACACACACACACACACACAGCTATAGAATCAGGTTGCTAAGCAGATAATCCCTGTATATTTTATTAAAGTTAATTTTTTTTTAATGCAGTAGAATATATGAACGAAGTCATTTTAATAATATGAAAAACCAATTTGTTTTAACAGATCAATGAGAGAGTGAATGACACAGACAGAAACAGTGAAACTGTGACATTGTGCATGTGTGTGAGTGTGCTAGATGCAGAGAAAGAGAGGGAGAGACAAAAAAAAGAAGACAGAAAGTGTGTGTGTGTGTGTCTGAGAGAGAGAGAGAGAGAGAGAGAGAGAAGCGTGTCAGACACAGAGAGAGACAGAAAGAAATAGTTTGAGAGTGTGCAGGAATGAAAGAGAAAACATAAGAGTCAGTGTGACACACACACACAGGAGAAAATTGAAGAGTGAAAGAAGATGAAAGGGAGGACGACAGAGTGAATTAATTGAACGAGAGTAAAGTAAAGAGAAGAAAAAAATGCGCGAGTCTTGAAATGCTACTATGCTGTTGTTATATGGAGAATAAATAAAATTGCAATGATGTCGTGTCGAAACAGCACTATGTGAACGTATGGAATGGTTGCTACCTGTGACGAGAAATGACAGATACAAACGGACAAGGGGGGAAGACGGAGAAGGAAAAAAACCAATAGCGATAGAGGGGAAAACAATACTGCTAATAACAGCAGCAGCAACATCGTCATTAGTATTACTACCAATATTAACAACGGCAACATCAGGCTTTTCAAGTTTAATGGCCAATGCGACATCTTGCGTCACGATAAGTCTTCTTTAGACAGGTTGTTGTTGCGGTTTAGCTCCAGGTCAGCTCTGTTTTGTATTCCCAGGTACAGTGCATCGAGAATCACATTATTCAACGTGTCCTTTATTTTTTTTTTCTAAGACGGTCGAGTTTTGGTTTGAGAAATATTTGACTGCTATTTCTAGCATATAGCAAGACCACGTAGAGGCTCCTTTCAACCAAAGATGAGATTGAAATCACAAATGTAGACCGACTATTATTGTTAGCAACTTCATTGATATTTTTAGTTTAAAATAGCTCTTCAATACATATAGATATACTATTATGCGCTAAGGGGGCAGCTTCTGCATAATCGTTCGACCTGCTACAAATAGCAGCCATATCTCCCCTCAAAGTGTGCCTTACCGTCTTAAAATAAGGATACATTGGATAATGTTAGTCCTTGATATACCAAAAAAAAGATAAGTCATGGCTGGAATGCCTTGGATCATAGGTCTGGTCAATCGAAATTGACCTGAGGTTAAATAATGCCAACAATAACAACACTAACGGAGGAGCCTCTACGCAATAGCTCGACCTACAAGAAATAACGGCCAAAATATCTCCAGCATATCGTCTTAATAAAAATAAAAGCATTGATTGGATATAATATATCTGGATACAAGACAAGATGGTCACCGTTGAAATGTTTTTGATCAAAGGGCTGCTCGAATAGAGTGGTTCTGGGGCGAAACAAGAGCACTAACAACGAAAAAAAAAAAAAAAAAAGGAAGGAGTGACAGACAATACAACCGCCCAGTTATCTCTAGATTAACTAACTATAAAAATGGATGATGTAAAGCGGGATTATTATTATTTATTATAATATACATTCCTTTATATACATTCCTTTATATCGTTTAATATACATATATCGCATTTAGTTTGGCTAATCTAGGATCGAACGACAAACACATGTTTACAGCTTGAAACAGGCGAAACGTGCTCAATACGAAAACTTACTATGTATCAAAGAAAAAATGTGATGATTCGATTTTTAAAAATTTTATTTTACCATCCCGCAATTGGGTATTCATTGTAATATTAAGCATGTTTTGCTAATACAATGTTCTGTTTTGTTTAGAAAAATTAAAAATGCTTTCGCCGTAAAAAGAATCTTGTATACTCTAAGATTTCCGACTGGATCATCGGAGTATTATATATAACTTTTCGAGTGTAACGTAAAATCTGCAGATAGATAGATTCCTTTAAAATGATATGAGCAATTTGGATGAAGGTCGCAACACTCAAATTGCACCCTAAAAAAGAGTAAAGATAATGATGTAATCGAGGATATAAAAAAAAAGGGAGATGGTCACTGATGGAGTGTGTTTGATCATAGGTTAGATTAGGACTGATGTGGGGGGGGGGCTAAACAACAAGAGAAAGAAAAAAAAAGTAATTTATAGAAAGGGAGTTGTAGATAGATTCGGCTGTAGCAGTATCGTTAGTGGAAGACAAAAAAGTCTTGTGACAAGTTCAACGCAATATTCTTGGATTTCTTGTATTTTGTTTTGACGTTTATACTTTTCTGTCTTCAATAAACAATGTTAATTTTTTTTTTTTTGTAATTCTCACTCAACAAACATTTCTCTGCTCACTGCACAGGAAATTATAATAATAATAATTTGTAAGATGGATGGCATTACCAAGTACCATGTTTATGGTTTTTCAATATAGTTATAATAGTGTTTGTTGCTGGTAGATGGGAGTGATACTAATGTTACTACTACTACTAATACAAATAGTAGTAGTACTCGTAATTGCAATAATAGTAGTGGTAGTAGTTATGGGGATATTAGGTGGAGATTAAAAAATACACACACGGTTTCAGTGATACGGGCAGAGGCACCGGCACCAACATTATCACCAGTACAGCATAGTACTGACCTGGCTAGCACCGAAGGTAGAGGTAACAATAAAGCAGAAGTAGACAGTAGAGAAAAGACGGGTGATTCGATCATTCGATGCGATAAGGAACTAGAAAACCCACCATCTTCATTTATAGTTATGCTATACTACGAGGTGTGAATATATATATATATATATATATATAGTGTGTGTGTGTGTGTGTGTGTCTCATAATGGAGAACATTTTATTTGTATTTTACAATGTACCTCATCCAATCCTAATTACTTGCGTTTAAAATGTGTCCAAATATAAGACACCGCATATGTGTGTGTGTGTATACACACACATATATATATACACACACACATATATATATATATATACACATAACCACAGATACATGCATACGTGCGCGCACGCACACAGATACATGTACATGTCAGGAATCAAAACACAAGATGACCACCATAAGAGACACACCCACAACAGACACAGATGATACACCACAAACATCCACCGGGCACATATCAACGCAATAGCAATCAATCACCTTTACAACTACCGCCTAACAATTAGAATAGTTTACGAAAGAAAATGATCATCAACAATAAGGGTCGTCCCATTGCCGGCTCATGAGAGCTGACAGGCATACAGTTAATGTTTTGGGGATCATGAGTATTGCGCCTAAACACTAGAAAGACGGTGCATGTGTGTGTGAAAAATAGAGAACATGTTTGTGTGAGGATCTAAAAAGCAATGTAAATGTGGGAGGATTATGTATGAATCCTATTTGTAAGGAATAGGGAGAAAAAAACCAGTGAATGGAAAAAATTGTGATGTTTTCGTTGTAAAGGCCCAAGTCAGCTCTGATTGAACAAACATGATGAAAAGCGTGATCATTTCGTCGTCTTTATTTCTTTTCTTTTTTCCATATATAAAACTACATTATCTAAAGTGTACATTGTTTTAAAGAGAGGGTATGAAGTGAAAAAAGATCTGTCAACTATTTGTAGCAGGTCGAATTAGGAAAGGGAGGAATATTTATTTGAATATGTGTATGAGAAAATACTCTTACTGTTTTAATTTTTAAAATTTCACTTTTGCTAGTACACTGTGTGTGTGTTGCTATTGCCTGTGTCTTAGATGTATGTATTTATATATTCTATATGAGAGTGGGCTAGGAACAGGACTGTGTGCAGTTGTTAGTATGTGTATGTTTACATCAGAAAAATGACTAAACAAGTGTGCGCGTCAGTAAATCGCTACTGTGTGTTTTAGAACATTGATCTTTTGGGGTTCGTGTGTGCCTATTGGGGTGGGTAAGATTCTTCTGTGTCGCTATGTAGGTGTATATCTAACACGATAAATAACTGTACGTGTATATAGGCGATTAAGTATGTACGCGAGTACACAAACATGATGTATCTATATGCCTATGGCTGTAAACATGTGCATGGTTATGCATCCTAATCGCATGCCACTGTGTATATGTAAACACATACTTTGCTATATATACATATGTATGTGTGTTTTAGTGTGAATGTGTGTATATATATTGGTGTTAGCGTTCATATGAGTATGTATCCGCACGAATGTCTAGAGTGTCGTGTGTACGAACGCATGTATCTTATTATGTAAAAGTATGAATACGAGTATTTTTACATGCTTATGCAATACATAAACACTGTTGTTCGAACAAAACAACACAATAATAATATATTACAACAGACACGCAGCCTGAGCTTTTGAGATGAAGGAAGGAATGAAGATTGAGACATTTATGCTTTTGTCATAGGACAATGTATCATGTGAGAAAGCGATATAAACAGTAACCCGGGTTGCAGGATCGCTTCGTCGAGAACTTCTTTCAACACTTATACTTAATACAGGTACAAAACCTGAAAATTATGAGACGGGGTTGAAGCTAAGTAGTTTCATGTATTCTTTCTTGGCTGTTGCAGAAAAGAAACTAAATAAGAATCCACATTTCTAGTAGGATGAAAATAGAGAGAACTAGAGTTGGCAAAAACAGGCTGACCACAGAACAAATAAATACCAGCGACAGTCATTCGTTTATTTTCCATACGATATCAATGGTGAAAAGGAAGCCGAATAATCACATGACAGATGAGTGAGAGGAGAAAACAAAAATCTCTCCACAAATATTCCAGTTTCTCATTTCCCGAAGACAGACGAGAAATGAATGGGTTAAATGTAATAATATATATATTTATGCGGACTGGCTATAAAGAGAGACAGTAAGAAACTACAAATGTCAGCGGCTAGTTACAACTTTGACCACTTACCTCGGGACACAACTGGGCGACGATTTCTCTATTTCCCGTGTAGCAAACAATTTCATGGGTACGGGTTTTGTGCCTGACATGACTGTCAGTCCTTTAGAATATTTAGAATCCGCCATCATCTTGGCTAGATCAACGACTGGCGCATGCGCACTACTCCTCGCTCGCTTGTATTCACACAACTGAGCAGAAGGCGGATAACGGATTGGACTTCTCACTTCTCTTATACTCCTACTAGTTTGTTTTTCTTTATTCTTTCTACGGATGATCAAATTTGCAATAATTGTTTTATCTCTTTTTATTTTTCCTTACTATTTTTTCATAGCATTTCACTTCATCAGTCTCGCGTTTTCTCTTATAATTGGTGTCTTTTTTTTCCTTTTTACTTGTCAGTGATTAGACTGCGGCCATGCTGGGGCACCGCCTTGAGAAATTTTAATCGACCCCACTACGTATTTTCCTTTTAAGCCTGGTATTTATTCTATCAGCTATTTTTGCCGAATCGCTAAGTTATGGGGCGTAAACACACCAACACCGGTTGTGGGAGACAAAGACACACACACACACATATACATATATATATTATCATCATCATCATCATCATCATCATCATCATCCTTTAACGTCCGTTTTCCATGCTAGCATGGGTGGGACGGTACC
>JAOPUL010000839.1:26362419-26375510 GCA_027564515.1 Octopus rubescens | reverse complement strand
ACATTCCAACAATGGAGCTTTGTATCTTTGTTAGAAACCAGCTCCTTCCTTACAGGAAGATTTCAAATAATTAAAAATAAATGAGAATATACTTATGTACGTATCTACATCATACATACGTATATATAAAAGTACATACATTCATATATACATACAGAAAACTATAAAATAGGTGAAGGTGATGAGATATCATGCCTATAAGTGGCAGCTCATATGCTATCAGTGACATAATATAGTATCTATGGATGAACTACTTAACTTTCAACTCACCACTACCTAGTTTCAGTAGCTACCACAAAATAGAATAGGTTATCATTCAAACCAGTAACAGTAATGTAAACTGAATTGGTGTTTCCTTATCTCTCCTGTGGTGGGTATTTTGGACCCTTCTGTGGTTTAAGATCATGTTTGAAATGCTCACAATGCAAACCTAACTTTCAGTCCTATTATCCTTATTGCAATGGATTAGATTAATAAATAGGCACAGATATGGTCATGTGGTTATGAAGTTCGTTTTACAGTCCCAGGTTCGTGAAGCAAACTTTTCAACCAAATGACAAGCTTGCAGCAACATATCCTTGGGCCTACCAAAACCTTGTGAATAAAATCTGGCAGATAAAAACTGTACCAGAAGTGCATCAGACGTGTACAGGTCCAAGCTTTCATCCCTCTATACAGAAGTCAACTTTACCTTTTCTCCTTTTGGATAAAATAGTTACCAGACAAAGTCGTGGGTCTGATCGTCAATAAAGCTTTAAAAAGGGTTTATTAACATGGTCGAAGTCCTGAAACAGTAAAAAGATAGTATATGTATGTGTGCAGTTGTGTGTTTTGTGTGTGCTCGCACATGAGTGTGAGTGAGTATGTGTGTATATATTTGTACACACGCCTATGCACACACACATTTGAGTGTGGAAACTAAAGGAAGAAGTACTCAATAGACAGACTTTATATATTTATTATAAGCTGAATCCAAAATTAATGTTTTCAACTGCTTGTGGAAAGGGAGTTTCCCTAAAAGAAGTTGATTGCTTCCATTAAATAAACAGTGGAGAATGGTTGTTTTGAAAACATGATCACCAGAGTAAGAACACAGAAGTAAAAGTTCTGCTGGCTGCAAAAGGACTAAAAGCTTTCTCTCCGAGTGAAGTGCAATGTTGCATAATAGTAAAACAGGCATTAAATGAAGTTGTATGAAGGCTGGAACGAAATTAAGGGAACATGCTCCACTGGATGTGTAATGTCAGTGTGCATGAACGACGAAGGGGAAATGAGCTAAGGAAAATAAATTGGGTTTAAGAAGAATCTATGTAGTGCACAAGGGAGAAAACAACGAGCTGGCATGAACATGCTGGGTGATAATTGGGTAACGGAGTGTCAAGAATCAGAGTGCATGAAACTTGAAGAGGAGGAAGACCGAGGAAGACATGAAAAGAAGAGATGAAGGCTGAACCTCAAAAAGTAAATGTTAAAGGACCGCAACAAGTTACAGGTTGCTGTGCTGGAGAAGACTTATCTAAACTATGCAAGTATGGAAAAGTGGACGTAAAATGCTGTTGTTATGTATCTGTGTGTGCGCGTGTGCGTGTGTATATACATTCATACACACTGCATACACTGACATACTTGCATATATACATAAATGAGTGTCTGTGAATATGTTTGTGTGTATCGTATAAATGTATGTACTCATTCACATGTACAACAAGGGGAATGGCTCGTGTGGCATTCGTTCCTAATAGAGGACGTTTCTCTTGGATGAAGGGCTTGTTGTTCAGAGTATTTTCCTGCTTTCAAGACGATGTCCAGAAAGAACATATTTCTGATAGGGCCCAAATACACCATTATTCTTGCGACATTGTACAGACAATACTATGTATGAGCAAGTGTACCTCTTTCAACGAAACATCATAATCATGCCTCAAAAACAAGACGATTCTTAAGAAAGTTGCTGCCAGGACGAAGATTTTTAGTTACTTCGGATTCAAAATGTTCGCCCGAACTGCCATTGTTGTTTTCGTTATTGTTGTTTACATCCAGGTGAAGTCTGATAGAGTATACCTATGATTAAAGGCATTCCAGTCATGACTACCCTGTCTTTTTAGGAGTATGCAAGACTGTGTTATTAAATGTGCCTTTTCTTAGTTAATATGATAAGTTGTAACCTGGAGGAGATTTAGCTACTATTTCTAAGAATTCTGGTGAATGCGCAGAGGTTTTCTCGGGACTTTCACTTTCATTCACTCATCGAAAGATCCAATTAATCTGTGTAACCTTGAGCAGCATATAATCTTCAAAAGGCCATCTCTGCTAATCACTTTAAATTCTTTAATGGCGTCAACGAAAGCGACTTTTGGGTGGGGACTTTCAATTCTCACAATTCTTCTAGGGTCAACAAAGAAAACAAATTATGTTTAACGCTACTTTATTACCATGAGAGCTGTGCTAGTAGTATTCATGAGAGATATGTTTCATCAACTTTTGGTGACGTACGTTCAAGGCATGTGTGAAATGCTTTCCGACAATAGAGAGATACTCCTGTAATTACTGCATTAGCTACTCTCATCTTTATTTTTATACAAACAATTTTAGCATATCTCGTGTCATTTGGCACTATTACTTCTCTCCAGAACTATCATAAGATTTAATCAATTGGGATTTAATCAAGACGTTACAGGATATGTTTTCTAGAAGACAAGCTGTACAAGTCTTTGTTGAGTTCAGCTATCGTTTGTTCTGAATTTATCTCAACCATGATGAGAAGGCAGTTGATTCATTCAAGGCCTTGGGTAATGACAGTATTCCCTCTGACGGAGAGCTCTGAGTAGTGCTCTATTCAATTCATCATCTGTATGTGTCAGTTACCTCAATTCTACACGAGGATTTGTGGAATACTATTTGGTTGCAAATGGGAGCAAGACCTTTTGTTCTTTTTCCAGGAACTCCTCTGATGTTCCCTGTAACAGCTGAAGATTGGATATTGTCGTCTGTTGTAGCACTCACTATTGCATCATCTAGTGGTTTATACTTTACTTCAATGACTGAAATAATCTCAATGGACTTAGCAAAGATGGTGAATAGTCTTTCAAAGATGCCCCATTTATCAGTTGCAGAAGCTCTTGACTGGTCAGAGGATATAGCCTCTTCAAAGGATTGATAAAGTGCTTAGTTTTCTCCGGATGTTTCATCTTGAATAGTATCAATATATGACTTTTTTTTTCAACGTGGTGCAATGAAGTCATTTGTTTATAGCGTGGTTTTGTAACAAATAAAACAGTGGTGTGTCACAATCCACACAATTGTACAAATGGGAGAGCAGTATAATTGTAAGGTAGAGGCTTTAACAATGTTCATGTCAGGCTTACTGTTAATGATTTGTATTTGCAATTCAACTGGGAAAAGGAATTGGAGACATAGAAGCTATGATTGGAGTAGAATAATTCTAGAAAGTACTACCGGGTATATATCACTTTGCTCAACTAACGAAGAGCCCGGTGCCATAGGTTGCTACTGCTTGCTTTAAGCAGGATAAGCCTCAACCAAAAGGATATCTCTTTACAGTATGCCTTCCTTGTTGGATATAAAAAGATTCTGGAGAAAGCACTTGAAGATTGTTACAATAGCACAAAGCAAAAAGATAAAATAGCAAGCTCAGAAAGACTAGCCTTCAAATTAGTATTGAGGATTGTGTGTACATTGTTGACCACACTCACTGAAAAGCCAGCGACATCAGCGAACAAACGAACATTCGTGAGTTCGTATATCATGTGTAGAAAAGCAATCTGTCGTTTAATCTGAAAGACAGAAAGACATTTTTTTTCAATTTACAGTTTTAAGGTAGTAATCTAATCCACGAACTTCACTGCATAATTTTTGCCAACGTAGACCACCAACACTTTCCTTGGACTCTGTTCTTTACTCAAAAGAAAGTTATTATCAAGAACAGTCTATTGCAACTCATAATACAAGTGGCCACTCTGAAGGTAAAACGTTTAATGGGTGTATGCACACTGAAGAAAAGGGACTGCACCTTTTTGCATGGGGAAAATCCCGATGGCATCGGATTTGTAGTTAGCAACTCCTTGCTGAAAATGGTCAAACTAGAAGACAACAGATCTGAACACTACTTATTCTCTGTATCCATACCTCTGAAGGTCCAATCGGTTTTATCAGCATAAAAGTCACTACCTTATCTTTCATGTCTGAAGTGAAGGATGAATTTTATCACATCCTTGATGCCATTGCTTAAAATGTTTGGGTCACTTAGGAACTGGCAAGACCTCATAAGAATAGATTGGTGATATTTCTATTTAAAACCTGTATCAAATAATACATTTTGTTCAAAAGGGACTCCCTATTAAATTATATGTGAATGCACGTGGCTTAGTGGTTAGGGGTATCATAAGATCGTGAGTTCGATACTCGGCGACGCATTGTGTCCTTGAGCAAGACACTTTATTTCCCGTTGCTCCAGTACACTCATCTGGGCAAAAATGAGTTGTACCTGTATTTCAAAGGGCCAGCCTTATCACATTCCGTGTGACACTGAATCTCCCTGAGAACCACGTTAAGGGTATGCATGTCTGTGGAATGCTCAACCACTTGCACGTTAAATTCAAGAGTAAGCTGTTCCGTTGATCTGATCAACTGGAGCACTCGTCGTCGTAACCGACAGAGTGCCAGTATGTATTAAATTATATGTAAATATATTTCGTCTGAGTCGGAAAAATACAGCTATTCATATTATCATGATTATGTAGTAAGAAAAAGAATACAAGAATAAAATTTCCCTTGTACAACCAGAAAAAAAAAGGTATCTCAAAAATAAACATGTCCATTAATTAATTTTAATCTTCAATTTTTTTTTATGATTTAACCAAAGAAAGAATTGTAGTGTACGTGGAATTTTTAGAACCTCCGAATCTGACGAGAGGACGGAAGAAAGTTATTTTGAATCGAGGCTATAGTAGAACTGATACTTAACCAAGGACCAAAAGTATTGTGCAGTGGTATCGGATTCCACAACAAGTAGTCGCGAAGTGAACTTCTTAACCACGTGGTCTTGCAACCTTTCCACAAGAAGTGGTCGTTAAATTGACAACTATGAACTGGATATGGTATAATTTGTTCATGTAACTGGGGTCTACTGATCATCAGAAATCTTTTTCTCAACAACAAAATCGCTTAGAGAAAATACCACTTTTGTTGAATGTTTCCTAAAACCATATTGAGCAGTCTAAATACATATACACTAGGGTCTCACATATATAGAACAGTGAGTTGAAAAACTTCAAGCAACAGCAGCAAGTAAGGGGGATAACTCTAATAAGATCAGTTGATTGAAGTATTTGGAGAATATAGTCAATGTAGATAAGTGTTTGGTCTGGTCTTTAATCTGCATTGTCTATATCAGTGGTCCTCAACTGCGACTCCCAGAGTCGCATGCAGCCCTCAAGCATCCTTCCGGCACCCCTTGACCTTTAAAAAAAAAAAAAAAATCTCCTAATTTAGAAAGTTCTCATGCATATTCGGAAATACTGGTACCAACTTAAAATTTTGGGAAAAATATCAAACATGGGTTCGTCTTCAACTGAAGTCACACTATTTTTGTTCATTCACTGACTCGAGCTTGCGACGACTTTAGCATAGACTTTGATATACACATGTGCACACGCACTGGCAAGAAATGGTTATTCAGACAGACCAATTACAGAACAGTAAATGAGCATTATTGATCTGTGCGTGCTATGACCTTCGATTACCGGCATTGGTAAAGCAAGAAGCCGCTCAGTCAGCTATTATTAATTCTTTGATCGGCGCATTAATAATCACCCACTGTCATGGCAAAGAAAGCTCGTACACTTATGCAAAACAACGGTGAATTTCAAGCTGATTAGGAAGTTATATATTTTGTGATTTAAAACGATGGCAAGGCACACTGCCTTCTCTGTTCTGTGATAAAGAGTTTGAAGTTGTTTAATGTTGAGAGGCACTACAAAACTCATTCTGCAGAATAAGATTGCTATCAAGGAGAATCAAAGAAAAGGAAGTTGGAACTCTTAAAGTTAGTGCACACAAAGCAAACGGAATACGATTGTCAACTGTTTTTGCTATGTTGCACGGGAAGCGAGTTCCCACTCAACTGCTATACGGAAGCGGATATACGGGAGGCGGCCTAGCGGTTGTATGGGAAGCGGCGTCCCACTATATTGTACGGGAAGCGAGCGTCGACGGGAAGCGAGTTCCCACTCAAATACTATACGGAAGCGGATGTATGGGAGGCGACGTCCCACTGCTATACAGCGGCTGTATGGGAAGCGGCGTCCCACTATATTGTACGGGAACCGAGCGTCGAAAGTCCGGTGCCGGTGGCACGTTAAAAGCACCCAGCACACATTGTGATGTGGTTGGCGTTAGGAAGGGCATCCAGCCATAGAAACCAAGCCAAACCAGACTGGAATCGGCTTGCCAGCTCCAGCCAAACTGTCCAACCCATGCTTGCATGAAAAACAGACGTTAAAGGAGATGATGATGATATAAGTGATTCCAAAGACGTAACAATGGCACCATACAGGATTAGTTACCTTCTGACTTGCCACAAATCGTATTCAGATGGCGAGATCCTGAAACAGGATATTGTCATGTTCACTGAATAATGTTCTAGCATTCAATAAAAAGCTAAGAAAATATAGCTCAGTAATGATACAGTACCCCGACGAGTTGAATGCATATCTAGTGACCTACATGACCAGCTTCTCAGTAAGTCGAGGGATTTTGTTTGCTATTTTATCACCTTTGATGGCACAAAAGACATTAGTGATACAAAGCAATTAACTGTGTTCATCAGGGGAGTCATACTAGACTAACAGATTTACAAAGAATTTCTCGCGTTGCGTTCAATTCATGGCTCAATAAAAGGGATAAATATATTCCGTGAATTTCGTGCATACCTTCAACAAGAAGATTTGGCTCTCTCAAAGCTGCTTTCGGTTGCCACAGATGGAGGTCCTTCTATGCTTGGACAGAAACAGATGGCGAACAGAGGACAGCCTTAATCCTATGATATGGTGCCACTGTATTATACACCAGGAAAATATTATTGCTAAGTCGCTGAAAATGGCTAATGTGACAGAGGCCGTAATATCAATTGTAAATTTAATTTGTGCAAAAGCCCTGAAACATCGTAATTTCAAGCAGTTTCTGGTGGATATTGATGCTGACTATAGAGATGTGCTCCTGTACACTATTGTTCGATGGTTGAGCCGTGTGACATGCCCAAACCTCTCTCAGAAATCAAAGCTTTTGCTGAAGAGAAGAAAAAAATGGATTGCTATTTGACTTTCATGGATGATATCACCCCATATCTTTCGACTTTGAACCGCACCCTACAAGGTAAGGACAAGCTCTGCCATGAATTGTACAGTACGGTGTCTGCATTCATTGAAAAGCATCGCCTTTGGAAGACACAAACTGCACGTGTCACAGCGACCCATTTCCCATTACTTTCTGAGCACAAGGATAACAGATCACACAATAAGTACAAAAGGATCACTAGTGACTTGATTGATGAATTTGAACGCCGTTTTGATGAGATCAAGAATTCCTTAACCTTGAAAATATTTTCAGCACCTGTGGAGATTGATGCGGCCACCACTCCTGACGAATTTCAAATGGAGCTCCTGGACTTGTAGTCAGATGTCGAACTGACATCTGCATTCAAGGCTACTTGACTTCTGGAGTCGAATCCAAGAAAGGAAATATCCTAACTTGAATGCTAATGCACAGAAAAATGCCTTTATATTTGGTTCAACATGTGTATGAAGAACTTTTCAGCAAAATGGTGGGTATCAAAACAAAATATTGCAATTGATTGACTGGCCATCATGTCAACCAACTTTTGCATACTGCATCTTCCACCGTGAGTTCTCGTTTTGATAAACTAGTTGAAAGTCGAAAGCAAAATCAAGTTTCACGTTACGTTTCATTGCTCTACTATATTTTGCTACGGTCTTCCCTCTATAAATATAATACATTTTTCCTTAATTGATTTGTGTTTTACTTTATTTTTGGTGCGGCCTCCTAAAAAAAATCCTAGTTTTGGATCTGGCCCGGATATTAAAAAGGTTGAGAACCACTGGTCTACATTATCCATTGTTTCATTTTATTTTAAACGCAGTCGGTATGGTGTGATTTGAGGGAGAATTGACTGCTATTGTAGAGCTTAAGCGTAGAAGCTCCCTTGTTCGCTCAACATACTAAAAATAGCAATCAGCTATCCCTAGAATCACACCCGAGCAGCTAAAATATCATCATGAACAAGATCAATCAATCTCATCTATATTTGAGGAATGTGAAGGCCACGAGTACATGCCCTTTCTCAAGACCAGATCACTAAAAGAAATGTAGTTCTAGACACAGTATGTCTGAAAAAAAAGTAAAGAAAATCAATGGAGGAATGCCTTAGATCATGGGTCTGCTCATCCGTTCATTCAGTGATGACCCAGGGTTAAACGAAAGCAATGGGAGAATCCGAGAAAATTAATGACAGTTTGCGCCTGCAAATAGTAAAAAAAACAAAACAAATCAAGTTCAATAAACTGTTTCACTTCCTTCTGTCGAAGGGCTCTTTCTGAAATGGTAAAATAATTTATTCCACTTTGCGAACTTTTGTATGGAAGTCAAACATGGACAATGTATACAAAAGAAGAGCAGTAATGAAAACTTTCACATGCCCTGTCTTCATTGCATCTTCGACACCTTCTGGCGAGATAAAATAGAAGGCACTGATGTCTTTTCACGTAACAAACCACCACAAGGTACGTGCTACTCAGTCATCATAAGCTACTCTCTCTTGGTTACATCCGACAAATCCATAAAGATGTCACTTAAAGTGAACATATAACAGACAAGAAGACTAGTGGCTGTTCTCAGTTGTGCGATAAGAATGTCTGTTAACACGACAATAACACTCTAGGTGGATATTGTAAATGATTACAACAGATAGTATGACTTTAAACTGCATCTAGTAGTGAGACTCGGGCTCGCGAGTTGTATGGTGTTGATGACCGTGGAATCAACTCATAACCACTATGGGTCCCAGATCTACTCTGGCCTGGAGTAGTAGCATCTGTCAGAGTCCCAGCTATGGATGAAATAGCATGTAACCACTTGACCCAGGGTACGTAGAAATCATGGGATGCAGCATGGTCGATGTGAACTATTTAGGAGATGAACTTATTGAATGAATGGCAAATATCACTAGATGCTGAACGGATAAACAAACAACGAACTGTCAATGGTCAGGATCAACCAGTTCAGTTAGTGAACTACTGCTATCATCTGTACACATGATGTGCGTAGACGAAATATTTCAGCTAGCGAAAGACCAATGCGACTAAACTAGGCATTCATGCCGATCGCTTGGTTGGGAAATCTAATGTGGAAGTGTTGCATTGGTCTGGGCAAGTCGCCCGACCAGGCAATGATTATGATGACAACAGATACCAAAATTAATTTTATTTATACTCATGTTAGTCCTACTCCAGCACTCTTCCGATCAAAAATGTTCCAACTGAGACCATCATCTCTTTTTCAGGCAGAGTATCTAAAACTACATTATTCAATGTGTCGTTCCGTTTGTTTTAAAGACTATTTGGTGTGATTCGAGGGAGATTCTGCTTCTACTTCTTGTATGTTGAACGTCATGCAGAGACACCATCATTGCAATATTTGGCATGGTTGTTTTCCAGATGGTGAAATTTTCTCTAGCAGCAGTTCAGGAAGTAAATAGGACAGATTTAGAAAAGTCTGGAAAACTACCCTTCTTATAATCGAATGTGCATCCGACGTTATTTTAGGTAACACAGCCCATTATAGAATATACAATGTAACTCTGAGTTTCATGACAGAGTGATTAATTACGCAACTATCGGGCAAATTACCTTAATCAGCACATGTGAATATTGATACATGCTGTAAAGGAAACGTTATAAGAGGCACAGCTAATATGTGGTACGAAACTTGAAAAAATACGAAAATAATAGTGGATAAAAGGTGGGAGAAAAAGAAAATATCTAATATGTTATTGAATAAGACTATCTTCAAAAAGGCAATCACTTGCTGTATTAAAATACTAAAATCTAGTGGACTCAGACAAGATTTTTTACATTCCAAACCTCCACAATCCTAAATTAAGAAGATACGCTGTTAGATCATCTGATTTACACCCCTTTCGTTAAACTTAAATTCTATATTGCTAAGAGCACTTTAGCCATAATTGATAAACATTTCCCCATTAACCATAAATACAGAAAATTCTTAATGGGAACAATCTTAAACTGAGTAGATGTTCTATCAATATAAATAATCTAATAACTTATAAATCTTCTAAATTAACTGAAGTTAACTGTTCATGCAGTAAACTAATAATGCTCACTTAATTATCCATGTAATGCTGAAGCATGACATGGTTCATAAACACTACATGAGTATGACAAAATGAATTTAAACAATGATACTTCAATCATATTTTTTTGGCTTCTGACATGAAAAAGCAGAATCTAACAGAATTTGACGAATTCCATCTGGCATCTGAAAGAACATGCTACTAATTTCAACCTTCTATAAGACCATATAAAAACGGAAATAAAAAAATGTGATATATGTGATATATGAAAAGAGCCTAATACTTAAATAGCGTAATCATGCTGTTAATTACTTGAACACAAAAAGCGAGATGTTTATAACAAGCATTTGCCGAGAAATTTGGAATTCATAGCATCTGACTAAAAGATACTAAACACGCATTTTTCAATTTAAACCTTTATCTTTCTTCATAATCAAACAAAGTTTTACTCTTTTGATTTCATATCCACGAACCCTCTATATGCATTGGATTTAATAATGCCAGCATATATGGCATGCGTGTATATATATTTTATTACTTGATATTACTGAAATAATTTCAACTCTACTGGATCCCTGCACTATTCTTGAACTCAATTCACGCTTGTTATGTACTCTTATTTTTGTTTCTCTTCTTTTATTTGTACTCCTATTCTTTTTCTCCATTATCTTCTCTTCTTTTTCTACTACCCCCATATTTAACCACTATTATTTTCATATCTTTCAATTTTCCTACCCAAGGATAAACGACTCATGCTATGAGTTGTACCCCTTATAACACTTCCTTCCTAGCACACCTCTAGGGATGATTTGTATACTCTGAATATTTCAAGAAATGTTGGTTAAGTTAATTATTTCTTCGATGATTGCTTAATGAATTATCTAATAAGGCATGAAACTCAGTTACAATGTATATAATTTTTGAACTGTATTATTACACACACACACTTAAGTACCGAATATTCTATTTTTGTTCGTACAGTCGACTTGCATGTATGTATGTATGTATGTTTTTATCTTTCTCTTTTTAATTTTATTTGTTCAATGAATAACAGATACGTGTACAAATTAATATAATGAATACAGTTGATTCCTTTGAATCAATAGAACAGAAAAAAAATAAGGAAAAAACGAAAAAGAAATGTACAGAAAAAGGGGAAGGGGCAAGACAGCGGAGGACAGAAGGAGGGGCGGAGGAGGCACATGGCCCAGGACAGGGGGGGTACTCAGCCGCTCCCGCGATAATGACCACGGTGGCGTTGGCACGGAGAATGGCCAGCGACACTCGCTGCAGTAGCCACTCCGCCTCGCGGGACTCATTTTTCAGGCAGACCGCAGCAATCCCTATTTCACGGGGGAAATCAGTAGACCAAGGACACCAGACGTCTCGATGGCTACTGGCATGAAGTAGCGGCTGACTAAGCTCCTGTACTTATTGACCTTCCTCTCCGACGCGTTACGGGCTGCGACACCGAGGTTTGCGGAAGATGCCGCGAGGTTGGTGCCGGAGAACGTGTCGCAGCACGTCACATCCCAAATTAGGGATCTGCCTCCCACGAATGGGAAGATGGTGGTTATCCAGTTGGGTCGCTTACCGTCCCCGCGGTCGAGACCTGCAGGCTCTAGTTGGGACGGGAAGCCAGCTGTGACAAGGCCCCTTCTGACAATGTTATTCAGGTTGGCGTGTTGAGGGAACCGGCCCGTGCTAAGGCCGAATTTGGCCACTACCGCTCCGCAGCGACATTTGTGCCGTTCGCCCACGTGGATACCGAGGCGCTGGGCCACCCCAATGCGGGTGCACTCATCATCTAGAAGAGTACCGGTAGATGAGGAGGTCACCGTATTGAGCAATGCTCCAATATTGGTCTGCAGGGCAGAACGGAGGCAGGCGACGCGGTGCTGGTCGAGAGATGCTTCTAGCCGCCCGAAGGTAGACTTACATTGGATGTCGTCCCAGTTGCGTTGGACATTCGTAATCTGGGGTTCTGCTAGCCCATCAGCGGTCCAAGCGGCAAGGGCTGGCTCGGGTAACTGGTCAACATCCGTCTCGGCTAAACTGTGGAGTATGTCGCCAAGGAGGGTGTAGATGGAGGAGACCGAGGAGAGGTAGGCCGGCAGAGCCAGGTCCACCACAGATCGCAGACCAAAGCCGCCTGCAGCCAGCCGGCGCTTTCAAAACTGACATTGTAGATCAGTTCAGCACAGCGCTGGATGTTGCAGTCAAAGTCACTGAGGCGGTGTGTGTGCGGATGACATGATGCATCGCACAGCAAGAAAGTCATATTCCCAGTATGACTTTCGGGAGGATTGGGGAGCCAAGGATGTGGACAGCGTTCTTGGGTGTCAACTGAGCACCTGCCAAGACGGATTGGATGTTGAGTACTGCGCCTCGAAATTCGGCCTCGCCGTAGCTCTGACCGACCATCAACTTGGTAGCAAGGTTACGAAGGAAAGTATCTTGATTTAACCATCATCCTTTAAATCTTAAGGTCTTGCAGATCTTTATAGTCCCAGATATCGTGATCATTTGTAGCATATATATATACATACATACATGCATACATACATACATACATACATACATACATACATACATACATACATACATAGATATGTATGTGTGTGTATGTATGTATGTATGTATGTATGTATGTATGTATGTATGTATGTATGTATGTATGTATGTA
>JAOPUL010000839.1:26331935-26342417 GCA_027564515.1 Octopus rubescens | reverse complement strand
TGTGGTACCGTCCCACCCATGCTAGCATGGAAAACGGACGTTAAAGGATGATGATGATGATGATGATGATGATGATAACATGTACCAAGAGCAAGTATGGCTTGGTAACATATACAATATCTATTTTCAAACAGATACACTATCTTTTATCTTTTACTTATTTCAGTCATTTGACTGTGGCCATGCTGGGGGTAATGCCTTGAAAGGTTTTAGTCAAACAAATCAACCCCAGGACCTACTTTTTTAAGCCTAGTACTTATTTTATCGGTCTCTTAGTACTTATTCTATCGGTAAACACACCAACGCTGGTTGTCAATTGGTGGTGGGGGACAAACACAGACACACACACAACGGGCTTCTTATAGTTTCCGCCTACCAAATTCACTCACAATGCTTTGGTCAGTCCTAGGCTTATAGTAGAAGACACTTGCCTAAGGTGCCATGCAGTGGGACTGAACACGGATCCATGTGGTTGGGAAGCAAGCTTCTTACCACACAGCCACGTCTGCGCCTATGTTTGAAAAAAAAAGATGGGTTAGTCACAGTTGAAATAGTTTTAATCATAAGAGTGACTTGGCCTAAAGAGAGGCCAATGGATTTCAGAATTAGTTGGATACCAAATAATTTTGATAATTTAGAGACCTAACAAATCTCAAGCCTTTCATCTTTGAGCCGGTGGAACATCCAAGATGTGGTAGTTGGAAGAAGAGTGAGCTGCATCCACCTGGCTAGTACTCATTTCAGGTAAACAAACTGGAGCAATGTGAAATGAAGTGTCTTACTCAAAGATACAATGTACCATCCAGCCCTGTAATTGAACCCACAACCTTATGAACATGAGTTCAACGTCCTACCCACTAGGCTGTGGACCATGCTATAACGGTATTAGTCCAATGAAAGCAACCTCTGTACAGTTGATTATCTTGCTAGAACTAGCAACCAAATCACCTTTTGTTCTTTCTTTTTTCTCTACATTTTTTTTCTGTTTTTCCTTCTTTCTTTTTTTTTTCTTGTTCTGTCATTTTATTGATTCTAAGGAATCAACTGTATTCATTATATTAATTTGTACCTGTATCTGTTAAATAAAAGAAATGAATGTAAATAAATTAGCAACGTGGATTAAATAAAAACCCCAGAAAGATAACACACTACCATCTTAAATGACAGCATGGACAAATTGCATAATATAATTCTGTTATTATTGAAAGATAAGAGGAATGGTCAAGGCTGGATCAGAGCTAACTTGAGGCTGAACAACAATTATAATAACAGGTATAGCTAAGAGAGCCTGAAGTAAATGCCTGTTATGCATTATGGATTGGAACTAAAAGCTGAAATAGACAAATGTCAATTTAAGCACACCTTTATATAATGTATGACTGTGTACTATATATATATATATATATATATATATATGTATTCAGAGAGACAAATAGACATATTCCATTAAGAAAGGTGTGTTCATACTTATACCAGTCATAAAAACATGCCAGAAAAATTCATGGCTTTTCCATGAATGAGGTAAATAAATTTCATTTCGTTGTTTTGCTAGAAATTGTATAAATAAGATATAAAAATAATAGATAAAGTGGGGGAGGAGTGGTACTATTTATAATATTATTAATAATAATAATCCTTTCTATATTGGGCACAAGGCCTGAAAGTTTCAAGGATGGGGATAGTCGATTCAATTGACCCCAGTACTCAACTGGTACTTATTTTATCGACCCCCGAAAGGAAGAAAAGCAAAGTTGACCATGGCGGCATTTGAACTCAGAACGTAAAGTCGGAAGAAATGCCACTAAGCATTTTTCCTGGCATGCTAACGATTCTGCCAGCTTATAATAATAATATAATAATAATATTCCATTCTATACTGGGCATGAAAGCCTGGAATTTTAGGGGAGGGGAGTAGTCGATTTTATCAACCCCAGTTCGTAACTGGTACTCACTTTATCAACCCCAGTTCGTAACTGGTACTCACTTTATCAACCCCGGTGGCATTTGAACTCAGAACGTAAAGTTGGAAGAAATGCCGTTAAGCATTTTTCCCAGCATGCTAACAATTCTGCCAGTTCACCAATGATAGAATAATCTTCCACATGTAACAAGAACCTAATAGAATAGAACGACACTAACCACGCAACATATACTCTACAAAATTAATATTCAATAAAATAACACAATTCACATTACACACACCAGACACAACACAACAAGCATCAATATAACACAAGAAATAACAGGCCAAACCCCATAGCAAAACAAATTGATGCAGTACAGTAACAAGGGGTCTATAGTCCTCCAGCTCTCACAAAAATAAGAACATGCAATGCTGCACACACCTCTGGAAGACAGAGGGGCACCAGGTACTACAATAAAAACTTGCATGAAACTATCAAAATAATAATTTCAGGTTTTGGTAGAAGGTCAGCAATTTTAAGGGAGGAGGGTTAGTTGATTACATCACCCCAGTGCTCAACTGCTACTTATTTTAGCCATCCTGAAAAGATGAAAGGCAAAGTCAACCTCGGTTTTGAACTCAGAACTGGAAGAATTGCCATTATACATCTGTTTCCTGTGCAGTAACAATTCTTCCAACTTGCCACTTTAGCAATTTCGGGGAGGGGGTAAGTCAATTACATTGACCCCCAGTGTTCAACTGGTACTTATTTTATCGACCCCGAATGGATGAAAGGCAAAGTCAACCTCGACGGAATTTGAACTCAGAATGTAAAGACGGACGAAATGCCGCTAAGCATTTTGTCCAGCACGGTAACGACTCTGCCAGCTTGCTGCCTTAGACTTTAGCAATAATATTAATAATAATAATGGTTTCTGATTTAGGCACAAGGCCAGCCATTTTGGGGGAGGGGTTTAGTCGATTACATTGACCCCCAGTGTTAAACTGGTACTTATTTTATCGACCCCAGAAGGATGAAAGGCAAAGTCAACCCTAGAGGAATTTGAACTCAGAATGTAGAGACGGACTAAATGCTGCTAAGTATTTTGTCCAGGGTGCTAACAATTCTGCCAGCTCGCCATAATAATAACTAGCAGTACCTGTCAAAATTCCACGGTAAATATGGAATTTTTTAGAGTTTATACAGAACCATAAAAATTATTGTTTCTTTTGAAACTGTATATTCTGCCTTATTTTCATTAAAAAAAAACCTTTCAGTTCTTCTGGATAAGGCTGTAATTGAGGGAGCATGACTTTCCCATTCTCTCAGCAGTTCAGAGATTCATTTATAAATCTAAGAGCTTCACGATGATTATAGAGAAATTTCATGTCACCAATGTTGTAACTTTCAACCATATGTTCACAGTTGTTTTGGCATTCTCTCTCATTTCCATTTTCTATTCTATCTTGAACACATTCTCTTATCTGTTGTAAATACTCACTGTATTCTTTTTGATTCATATTTTCCCTTCTACGCTACAGTTCCCATGCTTGCTGTAATGATTTGACCCTCTGCTTCTATTTACGTCCTTGCCTGTATCATTTCTTTCTTTTTCTTCTTAGCTTACATCGTCTGTCATCATCATCATCCTCCTCCTCCTCATCATCATCATTTAATGTTCATCTTCCATGCTGGCATGGGTTGGACAGTTTGACAGGAGCTGGTAAGCCTGGGGACTGCGCCAAGCTCCACTGTCTGCTTTGGCATGATTTTTACTGCTGGATGCCCTTCCAAATCCAACCACTCCAGAGAGTGTACTGGATACCTTAAACGTATCACTGGCATGGGTGTTTTCAATGTGTCACCGGCATGAAAGTTTTTAATATGTCACCAACACAAAAGTTTTTAACGAGTGACTGGCACGGGAGTTTTTAACGTGTCACCAGCACAGAGGTTTTTAACGTGTCACCGGCATGGGAGTTTTTAACATATCACATAAACAAATATTAATTTTCAAGTGAGCAGACGATAAACAATTGTACTTATGTGCATGCATTAAGTGATAGGTGATATAAAAATTTAGTTCAATAAAAAAAACTACACTTTTCGCTATCCACTTACCAACACCACCACCATCATCATAGTTTTCAGTAACAAAGCTCAGCCTAAGTTGCTTGTCAACCAAGATTAATTTCATTTCATTTCAGTTCAGTTCAGCTGGTTATTTATATCTACTTTTCTTACTGTCAATGTATCTATTTAGTCTGACAATACAAAGTTCAAATAACAAATTATAAAAAAATAACTTTGCTAAGTTATTTCACTTTCATTGAAAAATCTTTCCTTCTATCTGTGAAAAGTTTATTATTATACTTAATATAAGCCTACTTTCTTCCATCCAGCCATTGATGTATTTGTCAATGAGGATGAATAAATAGATTGACAGATGGAAAATATAAAAAATTGAATATTAAAATGTTATTTTCTTGTCAGTCACAATAATATATGATGTATAAAATTTCTCTTGGTTAAACACTCTATATTTCTCTCTCTCTCCCTCGTTTTCTCTCTACCTCTAACTTCAACAAACTTTTTAACCATGTAATTCCCCTCTTCACATCATTATCATTTCTCTCTTTCTCTTTCTCTCCATCTCTCACTTCTACTAACCATGTGACAGTGTAATGCATTGGCTGGCAATAGCATCACTACTATCTCTCTCTTTTTCTCTCACTCTTTGCCTCTCCCTTCAACTAACCACATGACGGCGTAACACATTTGACCTTAGTGTATTAATATATAGATTCTTTCTACTATAGACACACAGTCTGAAATTTGGGGGATAGAGGCTAAAAAATTACATTGACCCCAGTGCTCAACAAAGTACTTATTTTATTGACCCCAAAATAATGACAAGCAAAGTCAACCTCGGTGGCATTGAACTCAGAATGTAAAGAGCCAGAAGAAATGTCATTTAGCCTTTTATCCAGCATGCTAATGATTCTGCCAGCTCACTGTCTAAATAATAAAGGTTTCAAATTTCGGCACAAGACCAGCAATTTCAGGGAAGGGGTTAAGTTGATTACATTGACCCAGTGCTCAACTGGTACTTATTTTATCGACCCTGTAAAGATGAAAGGCAAAGTCAATCACAACAACATTTGAACTCAGAATGTAAAGTTGGAAAAATGCTGCTAAGCATTTTGTCCAGCACAGTAATGATTCTGCCAGCTCGCCACCTTCATTGCCTAAATAATAATAATAATGATGATGATGATGATGATGATGATATCATCATCATAAGAGTAATAATTATTTCTTATATAAGAACAAGGACTTAGTCTGATAGGGAACAAGAAATTGAGAATGTTCAACAGTAATGCCTCCATCAATTACAATGACATCAATGAAATAAAATCATCGTAAGATATCAGTTAAGGCTATCCCCCATCATATCACATATACCATATCCCATTCATCAACTATATCATCAATCAAGATATTAACCAAATTACCTGGCAGTATATCAACCAATACCCATGAGGGTGTCAGTAGGTTATTTCTCACAATATCCATGGGGGTATATAGAAAGTTATTAATTCTACTTACCAGCGAAGGGAATGCAGCCTGCTTCAAGTCATTGTCCAATTCTCGGTAGGTCAACACTTTACTGATTTGGACCCTGGAAATAGAGTGGGCAAAATGCATTGAATGTTTACTGTCATTTACATTAAAGTCGAAACAGTTAATTCACTTAAGATGTATTTCTTCCTTGTATCATTACTTGAAGATTGGAAAGATTTTCAGTGGTGTCCCCTAACCTAAAAGGTTAGCTGTTGCTGTTGTTGGTGTTGTTTAGCACTAGATCAACCCTGATGAAGCAGACCCATGATCAAAGTGTTCCAGCTGGGACCATCTTGTTATTTTTAGTTATCAAATCCATGTCTAATACTACATTATCCAATGTATCATTCTGTTTGGGTTTTTTTTAAGACAGAAAGGTATGGTATTGAGAAAGACTTAGTTGCTATTTCTAGCTGGTTGATCAACCATACTGAGGCTCCTATGTTGGTTCATAATATTTTAAGTTGAGAGTGTAGATAACCGTAGGTACAGTACTGGTGGAGATCATCCGAGCAACACTCTGGTGCCTCTGTAAACAGTGTCACTTTTTTGTATAAACCTTTTTTTTTATGTAAATACTGAAACTTCTTGATCTTTGTTTTATCTATTTTAAACTAATTTCTGCTAAGTGATGGATTTACGCATGTATGGGCAGATGATGGGTGATGAGAATTCTTGCAAACTGCCTACATTAGTTCTAATCCACTATATTTCCAAATCTTCCAAACCTTTTTATAGAATTTTTATTCTCAACTCTTCTTCTTTTGAGCATTCAAGTACGACACCGACTTTCCGGACACTGATGGTTCAGAACCTATTATCACCTGCATTTATTTATGAGCAGAAACTGTAAAATCTCACAGCTGCCAAGCTAGTTTCCTGGTACCTTGCACAGAGAAGTACAGTACAGTATTAATAAACTTGTATCATTTATACTAATGTACTTCAATTAATTATATAAGTAAATTTAATATTTGTTTAATTTAGAGTGTGTTGACCAATGGTTCAGAAAAGTCAGTAATATGGAAAAGCTTTGAAACCAAAGGTTTCAGAAAATCGATGTTGTACCCATACTTTCAAAAACCTGTTATAAAGAGTAACGAACAGAAAAAAATGTCGAGATTTGCAAGAAATAAAGGTTTGTCAATAGAGCAATTTATGCAGAAGATTATTAAAACAACTAATAGTGAGGATGTTACATCAGAAGGAGAAATGTTTTCCATATTCTTTCCAATCTGTCCAGTGGTATTGCAAGGGTTATCAGCATCCAGAGGCAAAGACAATTTTGGTGCCCTACCTTAATTAGCAAATAAGAGGAAATTTAGCATCGTTTCACATCTGCACTCAGAGACAACTGCTCACCCTTGTCCCCAATCCTTGATATGTCTTTAAATCTGCATTACAGGTTCTGCTGTCTGCTCTGACTCAGTTACATTAATAAGATTACAGTGGTTTGTGGATTACTCATTAACAACCCTATGACTTCTTAACAAATGCTGTTAGTTTCTTTTATCATGAACAAGCAAAGGTGTAACAAGAATAACATACAAGAGGCTGATATCAGTAAATGTGACAAAAGCTGTGTTTCTCTCACTTCTAGATGGGTTCAAATACAGCTCTAAAAGTATCCTTGTTCAGATGTTTGGACCAAAGAAATGTGGAAGGAAAGGAAGGAAACTTGGTTAGACAGTTAAAATATGCAAACATAAGCGATCTGAAATGTTTCAGTTCTAAGGATTCAAGTCTGTCAAATGAAATGCAGATGTCTCTCAGACCAAGGAAAGAAAATGTTCTTCCTAAACAATCAACAGCCAACAGCACTGCTATTCTAAGTGCTGAAATTAGAACTAGTGAAGAATGCTTTTGGGAAATTACATAATGCCATGAATGCCTCAATCCTAAAGACAAGTTTTTCAAATTTTCTTTCTGCATATTATTTAGCTCAGAATAACAGACCAGATTTTGATCACTTTGGCTTACTGGAACTTCAAAAGAAAAATGGTATTGACATTGGAATTTGACTACATTCCTGCACTAGTGCTACACAGATAATTAATCACATAACCATTTATATGAAAATGAAAATTTGCCAACATATCAAGCAGATAAATGGCAAAATTTATGTTCTTGTTGATAACTCAACAAGCCTGAGTATTAAGATCACTCTTAACAATTTATTTGAAATGTGAAAGTGATAAAAAAGATGACTGCCATGTTATGTTTTCACACCTAATTGGACTGTCTGATCAGAAATTACTAAATATCTATTGAACTGTCGCATCAACCATATGCTTGATGATGTTTACTTGAAACAAGCTTTTAGCAGTTACGAGTGATAGGACAAGCATAATGTTTTATGTGAAATCTAGTGTTGTAACAATTCTCAAGAAAAATTATTCTGATGTGATAATTTGATAATGTCTTAATCCCAGCTTAGAAATTTCAGTAGGTGACAGAAATTCATGGAATTAATATAGTTTTCATTCATTTATTGATAAATTGTAGTCTGTCTCGAGTAGATCACCTCTAAATCAAAAGGAACTGCCAGAATGTGCATCTCAACTACAAAAATAAAATAGGCTGTGTTCTGGGCACTAGGTAGACAGCTACACTTACAGCAGTGTGGTAAAATTAAGAATTTTATTTTATTTTGAAAAAAAAAAAAAAAAATGAAGGATAAAACAAGGTCTGGAAGTGATAGAAAAGATTATGAAGATCTCTTAAAAAGATTCTTCTCAGAACAGTTTCTTTTGGACTTAACTTTAATGTTGCATGAATTTGGTTTACTGTCAGAGTGGTTATAGAAATGATTATTTATGCAGATAAATTAATCCAATAGGGCACAGGATCACTGCATGGACTGAAAGAGCAGCTTGGTACAAAAACTCTAGAAGCTCAAAAAACAATTGAAAAAATTTACCTTAACAAGCAGCAACAAAATTGTCTATATTAATTTATTTACATTTCTTACTAGTCTTATAAATAATTTCCAGCACAATAATTTTACAGAAACATCCTTGAAAGTTCTCAGACTTCTGAATCTCAATGTGTGCATAAATCTCAGTTCAATGAAGGCTATGGGCCTGCTGAAATGCTGCAAATTATGTAGAAGCTGTAATATAATCTCTATGCAAGAGGCTTAACCCTTTAGTGTTCAGATTACTCTGTCAAATGTAAAGCATATTTATCCACATTGTCATAAATTAATCATACATTATCTCGTAGCTTTGAGTTTTCAATGATATAGCTGTATATTTTTAGAATAACATTGTAGGGTAGGTGTAAGAAGCCAGATCTTGTTGGTTTCAACATAAAACAGGTAAAATATTTTGGCTGGATATGGCCAGTTTGAATGCTAAAGGGTTAAGCGTTTTTACCTCCTCTATAGTAAATACTTTCAGAGATCATGGAAGCTGCAGCTGCCAAGATTTTCAGCCATTACTGAGCTGTCCACAACTTATTCTTATTAGTACTGTTGAGTGAGAGAGAAAATTAAGTCATATGAAGACATATCATGTATCAGTACTTTGTTAAATCATGTGAATCTTCTCTAGTTCAGTGAAATCTTGAGCCATATGTCACTAGCTGTGGTGCTAAGGATAAGCAAATGACACCAAGACAACAGTTACTTCCCTGAACACAAATTATGAGTCACCCACTGTGGAAATTATTGCGACACCTCTCATTAGCATTTTTATTGCCATATTTCTGTTGAATTAATTTTGAAAATAATGAAGAATTTAGTGTTTGGAACATAAATTAACATGAAATTTTTATGGAAGGTTATAAATCTAGATCATTTTAAAAGAGTAAGTTTGTATCACAGAGTTAAAAGCAGTCATAGTATCAAAAGTGATAATGTCGTTTAGTAGGTAAGTAATTAGTTTTAAATTGGTAAAATACATAATTATCTTTTTTATCTTTACTTGCTTGATAATTATATTTATGATAACTGGTGAGTGCAAGTTACACTGTGCAACAGTGCAGTAATTTGTTATCTTATTAAAGTATTATACGTTTATTATATGTATATTATACATTATATTATTAACCCTTTAGCAATTAATCCAGCCATATCTGGCCCAAATATTCTACCTGTTTTATGTTAAAACTGGCCAGGTCCAACCTCTCACACCTACCCTACCATGTCATTCTAAAAATATACAAACACACCATTGAGTGCTTGAAGTTACAAGATAATGCGTGATTAATTCAAAACAATGTGAATAAATAAGCAATACATTTGACAAAGAAATCTGAATGCCACTTATACACTAAAATATAAGGATAGGTTATAATCTCATTAATATCTTTACCATCAATCATAGTTGAGTGTGACACACTCCACACACACATACACATGTATGCCCCCCACCCCACCCAATATAGGAAATGACAAGATTTTGCCAGAGCAGGCACCAAAAAACTTAACAAAGAAGCTCTGTAGATGCCTGAGTCAACAGGGCACCACAACCAAAACTACAACACCACTTTCTCACTCTTCTTCAAGCTCAAACAAAAACAAGAACCCCAAACATTAGATTCTTCAGTCCTCACAGGAATTCAATTTATGGAAGTCTTCTCTGAACTTTGTGTTTACGTCCCTGTAACCTAGCAGTTCAGCAAAAGACACTGATAGAATAAGTACCAGGCTTTAAAAAATAACTACTGGGATTGATTCATTTGACTAAAATTCTTCAAGGCAGTGCTCCAGCATGGCCGCAGTTTAATGACTGAAACAAGTGGCTGTGTGGCTAAGAAGTTCACTTCTCAATCACGTGGTTTTGGGTTCAGTCTTACTGTGTGACACCTTGGGCAAGTGTCTTCTATAGCCCTGGGCTGGCCAGAGTCTTGTGCATGGATTTGGTGGATGAAAGCTGAAAGAAGCCCATCATGTATGTATGTATGTATGTATGTATGTATGTATGTATGTATGTATGTATGTATGTATGTA
>JAOPUL010000839.1:26266387-26277150 GCA_027564515.1 Octopus rubescens | reverse complement strand
GAGAGAGATAGAGAGAGAGAGAGAGAGAGAGAGAGAGAGAGAGAGAGAGAGAGAGAGAGAGAGAGAGAGAGAAGCTGAAGAAATAAAATTATATTAATAAAAAAGGAAAAAAAGACTTTATGAAAAAAACCCCGAAAACAATTTCATTTTCCAAACAACGACACTATAAATACGTATAGGAGGCGAATAAACGGTTACCTATATAAGAGGTGAAGAGGTCATACCCTGATTCGAGGTTGTAATTGCTGAACAGATACAGAATAGTGTCACGCTTATACGGCTGTGTCTTGAGTTCAATGTTTAACTCTTTAAACATGGCTTCGCTTCTCCGTCTCACACTGCGACATCGAGTAAGTTTCATCTTGTGGCTATCTATCTATCTATCTATCTATCTTCACTGTATGTAGAAGGAGCAAGTTTTTGTTATTATTTGTTCATGCATTGAGAAATAATCCTTCTGTGTATATATGCACATGCTGTTATATGTGCATGTATACGTAGTTTTTACATGCTCACACGTTAATTGTTACAAGTGCGTATGTATACGTAGTTATTACATGTGTATTTATCCGTGTATTTATGTAAACCATATATTTTTTTTGTTTAGCCATAGGTCTTCCAGCCCTATGATAAAACAGCTATTTAGCCATAATTTTCCCTTTTCTTCATTTTTTTACTCAGTATGTCGGTGTTTATTTGGCTGCTATTTTTAGCGATCAAGCGACTATGTAGAGGCTTCTTTGTTGCCCTTACATGTAATTGTTACATACGCGTACTTGTTACATATATGCACGAGGAGTCGTTACCTTGTGTGTGTGTATATATATATATATGCAAGTTTCTACATGTGTCTGCACTTTACATAATGGAGTTGAATATAACCCACTGATCTTATTACGATCTTCGATCAAATTTCGCTTAGACTAAATTACGTAATAACAACCTGCTTATTTTTCATGATTTACTTGCATGTATTTACTGTTAGTCAAACATCGCAAGAGCTTCACAATATTGATAGCATTTGTGAGTTATTGTAGAGGCCCACTAATAGAGAACGCAAATTCAATTACAGTAAACATTGTGCTTAAGGTGGGAGATCTGCACTAAATTATATATTCTAAGTGTTTGTATTACTTAGAAGTCTTTTTGCTCACTCTAACTTATGATTTCTTTTCCAAACTTTCTCCTTTTTCTTTTTAAAACCTGTCTAGGAGAATGCGTACTTTTCGTGTTTAAATACCACAGACAACCTTGCTCAAAACGTCAGTCACTTCTCACGGCATACAAACTTATTTTACGGATAATAAATATTATGTAAAAGCAAAGAAGGTTAATAACATTAACCTCCTCTGTCCTTCAATTATTTTCAATACTTTTCTTTATGTAAACACAACGCCTTAGATTTATAAGTTTCATAGTCCACTCAATCAGAAAGTACTTTATCTTCGTGCCATGTATCCAGGACTAGTCACCTTAACAGTACCCTTATTTTACAAGAAACATTCATACGATGTTTTGAGATCAACTGTGTAAATTAATGAAGCATGTAAATTAAATAATTACTTTTTTTTATTGTAGTGAACTGTGTCATCCATCATAGTATGTGTTTAAAATTAGAAAAGTGGGCTATGTGAGAGATGCCTTTTCCAATCACTGGCGACAAAATGATAACTATAGACCATTTCATTGATAATCCAGTACCCCATCAATCTATCAAGCTCTGTGTTTCTTTAAATTCATAACGAATGTAAAAGTCAATTATCTGACACTCTTTTTTCCTCTCTCAAAGACATTAGGCTATTATTACATGAATACCACTTTTGAAGTACTGATATTCATGGTACAATCCAATGTATCATATCAGTATCAGAAACCCAAATGATTTCTTATATGAAAAAGAAAATCTTTAATCAATTACAGTGAATTATACTAGTAAATAAATATAGTCTACATTATATAAGATGTATTTTTTAGATCACACAAAAGTATACTTCCAGGTTTGCAGTGCTTCTTCAATAATGAACCCATAACCTTCATGTTTGTGCAAATTCTAAATCAAAACACAATAATCACGGGGAAAATGGATTTCCTTTCAGAAGCATTTATACACAACTAGCAAATGTTGATCAGTTACCTGTAAAAAAACCCGACAAAAACACAACTAGAATGGACTTTGACACATTAAATACTTTCAGCCAGGTTGCAGTCTCACTTGACTAACTTTACATAATTAACATGGGGTAAAACCTTACATTTATCAGAGCTAGAAAATCGGGTGGCAAGTGATGTAAGAAAGGAATAAGCTGCAAGGGAACTGGATCTGTAATATGACTTGAAATTTCTTGAATCCAATTTTTCTCCGTGTGTGTAATGGGACAGGAATTATCTCCATCAGTAGCTTACTTCTCTTACTACCTTTAGAAATTGCTTGAGCCTCAGGTGATTTTGATCGGCAGCAGTAGACATGCTGACAGAAAAACAGATAGGCAGATGGACAGAGAGCTGCTCAGATATAAAGGTGCAAGTTGAAAAATGAGCATGATTGTACATATACAATGCATGCACATGGATGTCATGTATATGCATATTGTCATTTTACCACATTCCTGTTCAGTCAGACCCACTGAAGACCTATTTTCTTATGTCACCAGTCAGCTCTTACTTTAGAGAAGTTTGGTGACAGCAGTGTTTTTAGCTTAGACACCCGCAAAGCCTTCATCCATGTCATGTGGATTTCCTATCAAAACTTTCTGACTATGGGTTCCACTCATCTCTCATCTAATGGATCTGTAGCTTCCAATCAGATCACACTGTTGCAGCATGTGTTGACAGCTCTTTCTGTCCCACATTCAGTCAACTCTTGAGACCCAAGGGTTAGATTTTGTCCTCTACTCTCTTCCTCCTATACATCAATGACCTACTTGCTGCCATATCCAACAGCTCTCACTCTTATGCAGGTGTTATAATTCTTCATAACAATTCTTCATAACCATCTCCAACTATGCATCATCCCAATGCAACCTAGACATCACATGCCAAACCTGCGCTAATTCCATGAACAGTGATCTTGAGAGTATCCTCTAGTACAATCATACCAATCTTGTTGCTTTTAACATCAAAAAAGTTCAAGCACTACTCATCAAGAAAATACGATTGCATTGTCCCACCCCAAACATAAGTGGCACTCAGCTAAAGCCTTCTTGGTTGCACCAAATAACACATTCTTAACATACTTAGGACTGCATCCCAAAGACTGGCCCTTCTCTTCTAGGCCAAAAAGTATTTCAGCCCCCATCAATTGCTGACACCCTACAAAACTCAAGTGCGGCTCACAATGGAGTATTGCTCCCATATCTGGGACACTGTTACTGCTATGCACTCAGGCATCCTGGTCTGCCTCCAAAGACATTAACTCACTTACAGACACATTCCAGTCTCTGGCTCACAAGCATGCTATCTCGTCTCCCTGTCTTTTCTATTGTTACTTTAATGGCCTGCCCCTTGGTGTTGGCTGGTCTGGTATCTCCTCTACTCAGGTATTCCCAACCCACTGGTCTCACCAGTTCTCATTAACCTTTGTTGTGTCCAATACACCACAGGTCCTACACTAACCACTATGTTCAGTCCCTCCTCCCCAGAACACTAGACTTATGGAATCTTCTGCTCATACCTTTCCTGCAAGTGTTTAAACAAAATATTCCATTCTATACTGAGCACAAAGGCCTGGTAGGCATCAAACTCATGATCTTTGCATCCTTCATAAAGGAAGGCACAATGTCTCTTCTTCCAGACTTAATAAGTTAGTGAGAGGGAGAGAGAGAGAGAGCGCATGCAGGCTAGCAGCTTTGTGTTTATGTGTGTGTGTGTGTGTTTGCCTGAATGTGAAAATATTAGAGCTAACAAGTTAATTTTAATCATTTGTGTGTGTGTGTGTGTATATGTACACACACATGAATGTGTATATTGTCATTTCAGAAGTTGTTTATAAATCAGTGACCTCCAACTGATCAGAAAAATCTCCTCCTTACCTTACATTGACTAATAATCTCCCTCCTCTTTCTCACCACTCCCTATCTATTTAGAAAAGCTAAATTTTTTCTCTCACTAGTATTGTGTTACATAAAGTTTGAATATTTCATATGCCAATATAGTTGGAGTGAAAACAGAAGTAAAGAAGACATACTTCTGCTTTTACTCCCTTTATCTCAGCTTATATTGTATTGGTTTTTGAACAATTTTAATTTTCTTTTCAATTCCCAACCATGTGGTCTTGGATTCAGTCTCACTGTGTGGCACCTTGAACAAATCTTCCATTATGGCCCCAGGCCATCCAAAGCATTGTGAGTGGATTTTATTGATGAAAACTCAAAGAAGCCTGTTTTGTGTTTTAGTTCGTTCTCTACCACTGCTTGATAACCAGTGTTGGTTCATTTACATCCTCATAACTTAGCAATTCGGCAAAAAGAGACCGATAGAATAAATACTGGGGTCGATTTGTTTGACTATAAAGAACCCTTCAAGGCATTGCCCCAGCATAGAAATAGTCCAAAGACAACCAAGTAAAAGATAAAAAATATTATTTTCACACTCTCATGGACTAAGAACAAAGAGAAAACTTCTGAGGAGGGATAAATTGATAAAGAAATGTAGATCGACAGAAAGACAGGCAACAAAATAAACAATTAAGTAGAGAGAGGGGAAGGTGGTAAACATGTAAGTCAACTGTTAACCTCAATATGTGACACATGACTTTAGCAGCTAATTTAAACCAGTGTAGAGGACAAGTAGAAAGTAGTTCACATGCTTTTGAAATTTCTCCTAAGTTCAGATTTCATAAAGTAACTTGAAATTTAGCTTGAAAAATCTAGTCTAAAATGTTTGATTTTTACACAAGTATATGTGGTTAATATTCTTTCTGCCCTGCTGTGTAAAGAAACTCAATCTAAAATTCAGTCTTAATCTTTCTGCAGAAATAGATAGGTAGGTATGTAGGTTGATTGATTGATTGCCTTGTGGTGTGTGTGTGTGTGTATACACACACACATACATACACATGTCTGTTTATATCTTTGTGCCTTTTAAGCTACATGGAATAAGAGATGGTAAATGTTAGCAACAGGAAGGGCATCCCATTATGAAGCAGTGCCTCAGTAGCATATTCATCTAACCTATGCAACATGGAAAATAGACATCAAAATGAAATGAAGGAAGGAACATATATAAACTATTTCCACCATATATCCACACACACACACACACACACATGTTCTCTCTCTCTCTCTATCTCTATCTCTCTCTCTCTCTCTCTCTCTCTCTCTCTCTCTCTCTCTCTCTGTGTTATTATTATGTTAACTCCTAGTATTTCATTCCCTATTATTTTTCAGCAATCCACTCTGAAGGTGAATCCCATTTCTGGTATCTAAAATATTGTATAAATACTTTGTGATGGTTCTTGTTAATTTTATTTACTTTTCCCTAATAGGCTGAACAGAAAAAAATACAATATCTAGTGTCATGCAACTCTGCAGAAAGGTTTTCTATAAGATTGGCCATGAATGCTAGTTCTTTTTGTCAGTTGACCTGTCGGCTCTGTATATTTTAGAGAAGGGGTATTGTGATATTGCTTGTTGTGCCTTTTCTCAAAGGCATTATACAAGGGTCGGCTGAAAAGTTCATAGGCTGACCAAGATACTCTCATGGAATGTGACTAAATGAGGTTTATTTTTTAACATAATCCTCCTCGCAGTCCACACACTTCTTCCATTAGTGTTGCAGTGCTTGGATCCCATTGGTGAAGAAGCTTTCATCCAGTTGGTCAAAAAAGTCATCAACAGCAGATATGTCATCATCACTGCAATACTGGTTCCCAGCCAAGTGTTTTTTTATGTTGGGGAACAGATGATAGTCAAATGGGGCCAAATCAGATGATCAACTAGTTCAAAGCCACAGTCACACACATCAGCCATTGAAAGCAAAGACTAGTGTGCTGGAGCATTTTCCTGATGAAATGAGACCCATTTTGTCAGTTTTCCTGGGCGTTTGGTTTTGATAGCCTTGTGTAACTGTCTCAGCAAGTTGGCATAGTACTCTCCATTGATGGTGTGAACTTTTTCAAGATGGTCAGTAAACACTGCCTTTTGCATTCCAAAAAACTGAGGCCATCACCTTCCTTGCAGATGAAATGACCTTGGCCTTCTTTGGAGCAAGTGAGAAGGGGTGTTTCCATTGCATGAATTGTCTCTGGCTCAAAGCGATGAATCCAACACTCATCCTGGCTTAGGAAACGTTCAGAAAAACCAGCTGGATCTGCCTCAAACAATGTCAGATTTTCCCGTGATGTGATTAGCCTGGTGCACTTTTGATCAGGTGACAGAAGACATGGCACTCACCGAGCAGAAACGTTTGTCATGCTAAGTTCATTGTGCAGAATATTCTCAACTCTCTCACAGGATATGCTTAATAGCATTGGCTATTTGATTTATTGTCAATTGCCAGTCATCCATCAGCATGTGGTGCACATGATCAATGTTTCCCTTAGTGGTGGCAGTTGCAGGACATTCAGACGTTGGGTTAACTCCAAGACTCTCCCTTCTCCTCCTAAATTCAGCTGCCCAATTTTGCACTGTTGATAAAGCTGGAGCGTCATCCTCTAATGTAGCAACATTTCAGCATGAATGTTCTTGGGGGCTAAACCCTTTATCTGCAGGTACTTGATAACACCAGGATGTGAAATTTTGTCCATTTCAAGAGAAGTTGCTCCTAGTTACTTTTAAAGTCTTCTTTGAACAGTCAGATGTCAATTTACCTGGAAAGAAACAATGTAGTTATTAATAAGACGCGTTGAAATTAATGCATGCATGATTTTGCAGCTATATCATCACTCCTCCATAGTCAGCCTATGAACATTTCAGCCCACGCTTGTATAGTGGGTATAAATAAATTCAGATCAACAGAATCAAAATTAGGTCTTAGCCTTGCTTTGCCTGGAGCTTGTTGTTTGCTTGACAATACTTGTGAAATTGTGAATAAAAATATTAAAACTATATATGAGAACAATAGTTCATGGTTGCTTTTCACTGTAAACTATACAGCCACACCAGCTACATGTTCAGCTACCACTAAATGTAACAGTGTTACTCTATTGGATATATCAATTTACATATTAAACACCTTCCTGGTAACTGGTACATACATATTAATTACTTGTAAGGACACCATATTTTGTTATGAAACCATAATATACTGCAAAGCATATCAAACACTTCATAAATCAATAATGTGTCCTACTGTGTTAGCAGTGCTCATAGATTAATTTTTTAAAGATTATCTCTACAGATATTCTATAGAAATTATAGCCAGCACTGAATTTACGACCTTTTCGTATACGAATATGTCGTAAGCAAGCAAAGCGATCGGAGATTGTCAATACAGTAGGACACAATATTGACTTATGAAGCATTTGATATACTTTGCAGTATATTATGGTTTCATAACGAAATACAGTGTCCCTACAAGTATTTAATATGTACACACCAGCTATCAGGAAGGTGTTTAATATGTAAATTGGTATATCCAATAGTGTAACACTGCTACATTTAGTGACTATATAAACAAAGAAATTGTGGATGGTTAATGGGTTGGTTGAAGTGCTGATGAAGAAGCAATAACTTCTGAAATATGGCATATACACCCATTACCTATTTTTCCATCTTCGATTGCTTTGTTTACTTTTGATGATCTATGCCATGGTTTATGACAGACAAGAGGTTCCATGTTCAATATGTTGGGGATATTTTGTTGATACTACAGTGTCACTGTTCATTGGCTGATGTAAATTTTAAATGGACAGAAAGGCCAGTTGTTGTTTAGCTCCATGTCAGACCTCTTGAGCAAACTTATGAACAAAAGCATTCAAAACCTGATCATATCATCATTAAAGCATAGTGTATCTAGGATTATACTATGGCCTGAATACACTGTCTTTTTCGGATGGTTAAGTGGGATTTGAGGGAGATTTGGTTGCTATGTTTAGTGTCTGCCCATCCTATCATTATTTAAGGCATAGTGTATCTACAACAACATTGGCCTGGGTATGTTTTTATTTTATGATGGTAAGGTGGGATTTGAGGGAGATTTGGCTGCTATGTCTAGTACCTGATCATCCTGTCTCTGCTTATGGCATAGTATATCTAGGACTACATAGCCTCGATACATTATCTTTTTAAGATGGTAAATTGGGATTTGAGGGCAATTTGGCTGCCATGTCTAGCAGGCTAGTAGTGACAATGTAGAAGCTTCCATGGGGTAGGTTGATAGAGGAAGTAGGGAAGGAGGTATGTTCAGTTTCTCCTAACTTTTCACTCTTTTACTAGCACATTTCTGCTGATGAGTGTATGTGCGTATGCATGTTTCGTTTTCATACTGTCTTTTTTAAAATTTTTATTTTGATATACCTCTTGACATTTAATTTTGTTGGCTGTTCAATTGTACCTCACTTATAATTGAGTCCGAAATGCAGCATACCACTTGTTAGCTTGCTGTTGAGGTAGTAAGAACCTCTAGGGAGTGCGGAACAGCAGAAGATCTTCAGAGAGGAAGCCCTCCTCATGCAAGTTTTTCAGTCCTTTTGACCCTTAACTCCTTACATTCTAAGGGGCCTGGGCCCTCATCCAGGTCATGACAATCGAATACCTCTCTGCTGCCATATTCTGTGCTATTGTCTGCAGTACAACTCCCCTGGATGGTTAGGAACCCCAGATTCAAAGGTGTTGTAACTAGTTCAGTTGAAGATGCCAGTTGACTTTAGGGTAAATTATGCCTTCTGAAATTCACTTCCATTTCTCCTTGACCAGATCCAGTTGGAATTCTTCTTAGCTGCTTCTGCCATTGTCTTCTTTCTCCTGCAAATTGAGAGTCACTTTGAGAACATATGCAGACTTGCACACAAACCCTCTCACACTCACTTCTATGGCGAGGGCTTTGGTTTTAATATTAATTTTATAATTAAAAATAGTATTACATTATATGCTATGATTTAATGCTATGGGCAAGATCATTTGTGTGCATGTGTGTGTGTCTGTGGTGGAAGACATTCCTTATAGAATTAATATTCTCTGTTCAGTATTGTGACATGTTGAACACCTTGGCTTAATCATCATCATCATCATCTGTCTGTTTTTGCATGCAGGCATGGGTTAGACGGTTTTACTGGAAACTGGCAAGCTGGGGAGCTGCACCAGACTCCAGTCTATTTTTTGGCATAGTATATAGCATAAACATGTGGTGTAAATATTCAAACATCATCGTCACTATCTTTCCAAATCCTGCTGCATTTCACATGCAATTTTAAGTCCTCCAAAGTTGTTTTGGTGTATAAGCTGATCTACCTTTTTTTGGCTGTAAATTTTGGTCTGAAAAATTCAACTAGTATTCCAGAAAATACAGTATTTTCATTGGTTAACTTACTGGCTAAGAGGTGGTTCCACACTCCTCAAAACCCTGGAACTCCAAAACCAGGGTCCACTCCCAGATGCAGTTTAAAGTCAGACCCAGGTCTAGGACATTTTACCATATAACAGCCCACTAAATAGCTGTGTCAACAGACAGTGTCTCTGTCAGATCTACTTGGGGTAACCCCAATCACTCATAATTTCTATTGTGTCTTTCTATTAAATCATAAATCAACAAGGGAGTCTATGTAGTTTATTGAAGGCTTCACCTGAAAGAAATAGCAGCCAAGTGTTCCACAATTCACATCCTACTGTCTCTAAAAGCAAGGTCATGTTGGATAATGGAGTCCTAGATACTATGGTAAGTTATGAAAGTAGCAGAGTTTTAGAACAATTGATTAGGAAGAAAGTTAGCAAAGATGAGATACAATTTGGGCCTGTGCAAATGTGGAGTACCACTGAAGTCCTCTTCTGAGTGAGAAGTTCTTAGCCACTATATTTAACATTTTCATATGCTTGCATGGGTTAGCAGAGTCTTCTTCAGTAAAACATCTAGTGCCTTTGCCCCTTGATGCAGTGACACATCACCTCCTTTATTCCCACCAAAGTTTACTTTGAGGTCTCTGGAGAATACCTTTAGCAGAGTCCCATGCTCTGTTGTGTGATGTTTATCAAAACTAGGTGTATATAAATGGCTTGTTGAGAGCTATGCAAGTCTTGTAGAGAGAAAGATATGTTGTCAACAAGGTGAAAATTGGTAATGAGTTTAATCAGGAATTTAGTGTGCAGGGGAAAATTCTCATCCTCCACCTGTTTGTAAATAATTTGCCTGGCTACAACAGTGGAGTTTAGCACTAGCTCTCTTGTGTGCAGATGAACTAAATTCTCATTTGCTGAGGATTTAGGGAAAAAATTCTAAATGTAGAACAAAGCCTAAAGATAAGGGACCTCAAAGTGAATCTTGGAGAAAAAGGTGTGCCACTGCAACAAGAGGCACATAAAATGGGGTAAAATCAATTGATTCTTCTTCTTTCTTCTTTTTCATTTCATATCCATTTCCATGCTAGCATGGGTTGATTATTTGATTGATATTTAACATGACGAAGATTGAAGGAGACTAAATCTATTTGGTTGTAAGGCTGCGTGTAAGAAGGAAAACTTGATTCAAATCTTGGTCTGTGTGGTGTGCGGGAGATCATAAACAGCGCACCTACCTTTATCGACTGGTACAGCCTGAATCGTTCCGGTAACTCCTTTGTCCGTGGCCCAAACCCGACTCCCTCAGATTAGCAGCTGCTATGTCCCAGACCCCTA
>JAOPUL010000839.1:26241712-26251896 GCA_027564515.1 Octopus rubescens | reverse complement strand
TATATATATATATATATATGTGTGTGTGTGTGTGTGTGTGTGTGTGTGTGTGTGTGTGTGTGTGTGTGTGTGTGTACCCACACCGCTTGACAACCGGTGTTAGTATGTTTACGTCCCCGTAACGTAACTTAGCGACTGGTAAAAGATACCAATAGAATAAGTACCAAGCTTTACTAGGGTCGATTCATTTGACTAAAATTCTTCAAGTCTTCAACGATTAAAAAAATAAAACTGTTACTCCTTCACTTCATTCAACAAACAACGAAATCGCTAGAAAGTTGTTTCCAAGAGGTCGTATTCAAAGTCTATGATATATTCTTTCAAAGATTTTACTTATCTTCTTTCATAACAATCTTTCAGCTATATTGCAGTGGTGCCTCAAGTTTTCTCACAGCAGAGACTGTTGTAAATTTACACTTATTTAGGCTACGAAAAACACTTAAAATCTTGCTGTAAAACATCGTCAGACAACGTTGTAGTAGTTATCTAGATATATACAAAGTTTAACCAATGGCATTTTGCCTCATAGATTGTCTGCATTCTCATACAATGGGCGTTTTTAGTCGTCCTCGAGAATTCTCGGGCGTTAACATGTCACCGAGATAAAGGAAAAACGGAAGTTGAGCTGTTTTTTTTTTGTTTTTTTTATATATATTTTCGTTTTCACCTAAACTTAAGCCCGGTCGTCTGCAAACACAAACCGAATATCGCCGTCTGGTATATTTTATACGCTAAGTGGATTCTGGGATATATCTGCGCAAAACAAATTCTATCGCGAACATGAGCACCGAATCAAAACAAACAGCAACTACTACTACTACTGCTACTACTACTACTACTACTACTACTACTACTACTACTACTACTACTACTACTACTCGTTTCAACACCCGATATCTCAAGGAAAATGGAAAAATTTTCAGGCAACTTAAAATTCATGAATAAACCTAACTTTGATGTTTCCTATTTGCAGATGTTTCCGTGCAGAATTCAGTTTTGACTTTAACGATTCCTGTTTCATATCTACTTCAACATTGCTCCATAAAGCATCAAGTGCTTCCAACAACAATGACGAGTTCATGAGTTTCATGTAGTTTATTTGGCAAAACGCCTTTCCATACAAACATGTCATGTACATACACACATGTATATATATACAATGCATATCATACAATTATGCACACATACACATACAATCATTCACACACACACACACGTTCATAAATATGAAACTATAATGAAGGAAAAGAAATAGAAATAGAAATTCTTCCGATAGAAAATGAACTTTCGTTTCCTGGTTATCGACAAAGTACGTTATGAATTTTCCTATCAGTTGTTCACAGATATTCAGCTTATTATTTATTATTATGGCCGGGTTCCAAACCCGACCGCAGCAACAAAATCCACCCGCTACACTTCTCAGTCGAGCATCACTGTCTCACGGTTCTGGATACATTCCAGGTCAATGTCTGTAATCAAGTTGTCAATGTAAGTGTGACGACGTTTTCCTCTTCTTACATCACCATGAAGTGGTTTCCACAAGACTAATTTAGATGCTTCGAGTTCAGGGTGGCGCACGCAGTGACCAGATAGTCGCAGCCATCTTTGCCTAATCTTCTTGATAACTTTTGGCAGGTCTCCATAAAGGCATTCGTTTGTCATATGTTGCTGGCATTTCACATTTAGGGCCATTCGTAGCATCTTTGTGTAGCATCCATTTAGCCCGTTTGATAATTTCTTTGACAGTGTCCATGTTTCACTGCCATCTGCAAATGGTATTATCCCAATCTACAAATGGTTTTACTCCAGTCTGCAAATGGTATTATCCTAGATCTGCAAATGGTGTTATTCTAATCTGCAAGCAGCAGTATTTCCATGCTACAAGTGGTAGTATTCCCACAGGTAGCATTATTGCTATACTACAATTGGCATTACCACTATTCAAAGAGAATTATTCCCATGTTACAAATTGCAATAATCTCACACAACAAGTCACATTCCCTCACTCCTGATCCTTCTATTTGCTAATTCTTCTCACAGCTTGTTGGTGCTGCATTTGGTGCAGCTGGCCAGCGATGCATGGCATTAACAACTGCAGTGTTTGTTGGAAAATCCAAGGAATGGATTCCAGAATTAGTAGAAAAGGCCAAAAAACTGAAAGTTAATGCAGGTAAATAAATTCATATTTATTCAGTTATATAATTTGTTTTATTTTGAATGTTTCTTTTACATCTGATTTTTTTTCTCCATTTAAAAAAAAAATCATTTGTATTTTTTGATTTGAAAATAAATACTCATGAAAAATTAAAACAATATGTGATCTAATATGGAAATTGAACGCTCTAAATTTGGAGATTTAATGCTCTGTGGCATGGAGATTGTGTTATCCACACTCCAGAAATTGTGTAACTGCATGTAGAGTTTACAAGATCTTGGTCATTTCAAGATAGAAAGTCTTTTAGTGATATTTATTCCCTTTTATCTCAAGCATATTTTGAACCATCACGTATTAGAATATGTTATAGATTTAACATTTAGACAGCGAGCTGTACCTAGTTTACTGTGAATTTCCTTAATAGCCAGAAGTTCGCATCACTGATGTAACATTTTAGGTATATTTATTTATTTTATTGTTTGCTGTAGGACATGAACCTGGTGCTGACCTTGGACCATTAATTTCTCCTGAATCAAAGAAACGTGTCTGTGATCTTATCGAATCTGGTTCCAAAGATGGTGCCGATGTTCTTCTAGATGGCCGAAATATCACAGTCCCTGGATATGAAAATGGAAACTTTGTGGGGCCCTCTATCATTCACAATGTTACGGTATGAATATTTCTAATGCTTTCTTGTAGTCAGTGGGAGCACTAAGCTAAAATTTGCAGTATGGGCATCAATTTGCATGTGGTCATCAAATCAAAACTTACAGTTATTATGTCAAGTCCTTCTTAGGCAGGGACACATTACTCTTTTTGGAATGGCCTTGTTTATTCCAGCTTTTGTTCAATAAGGTTTATCTGGGACTAAACAATAACACAAACTATTGTCAAAATGATGATAGTGTGTGTGTGTGTGTGTGTGTGTGTGTGTGTGTGTGTGTGTGTGTGTATCCATAGGTATGTATATATATATATATATATGTTTTGGCTTATGTCTAATTTCCTTTGATGCCATGTGCTGGATTGGGCTCAAAATGAAATCCTTCTTCATACAGTATTTCATGAAGTTGTACCAGATTTTGAGTATTTTGGTATTGCATTGCCAGTTACTGTGTGAATTTAGCTCTAGTAAAGTTGTCTTGTTAGATATTTGGTATCTTCATTCTGCCCAAACTATGTTAAAATCCCTCCCCACCAGACATACATATACATACATACAAATATAGCTATATCCAACCCATGCCAGCATGGAAAATGGATGTTAGAGGATGATGATGATGACACACATATACACACACTCACACATTAGAATAAGAATGGGCTGGGCAAAGTTCAGGAGGCTTCTACCTTTGTTGGTAACAAAGGGTCTCTCCCTCAGAATGAAAGGCAGATTGTATGATGCCTGAGTGTGAACAGCCATGCTACATGATAGTGAAACATGGGCTATAACTGCAGAGGACATGCAAAGGCTTGAAAGAAATTAAGCTAGCATGTTCCACTGGATGTGCAATGTCAGTGTATATCTGTGATAGTGTAAGTATCTTAAGAGAAAAATTGGGTATAATAGGCATCAGATGTAGTGTGCAAGAGAGAAGACTGTGCTGGTATGGTCATGTGATGCATATGACTGAGGACAGCTATATAAAGAAGTGCCAATCTCTAATTGTGGAGGGAGCCTGTGGAAGAGGTAGGCTCAGGAAGGCATGGGATATAGGTGGTGAAATATGATTTTCAGTTGTTTAGTCTCATGGAGGCGATGACAAGTGACTGAAACTTCTGGCGATTTGTTGTGCTTGAGAAGACACATCAAGCTAAGTAAAATCATAGTTGTGGCCAGTACTGCCAGTGACACATAAAAGGTGCCAGTGTCAAGTAAAGGACACCCTGTACACTCTGTAGAGTGGTTTGCATTACGAAGGGCATCCAGCTGTAGAAATCAAGCCAAAACAGACGACTGGAGCATGGTGCAGCTCTCCGGCTCACCAGCTCCTGTCTAACAGTCTAACCCATACAAGCATGAAAAACGGACGTTAAATGATGATAATAATATATGTATATGTATTTATTTTCCTCATCATCATCATCTTTGCAAAGATGATGATATACAAATAATAATAATATGTCTGATGCCATTTGTTGATCCCCTCTTGATATAGTTTATTTATTTTCTTTCTCTCTTTCTTTATTTCTCTTACTGCTAAAAGCCCGATATGAACTGCTACAAAGAGGAAATCTTTGGTCCAGTTTTATGTTCCTTAAATGTCGATACCCTTGATGAAGCTATAGACTTCATTAACAACAACCCTTACGGCAACGGAACGGCTATATTCACCACAAATGGTGCTACGGCACGCAAATATGTAAATGAAATCGATGTTGGACAGGTGAGGATGACGTATATCTTTTTTTAATTTTTTATTTTTGGTAAAGTGATGATGTTTGTTCTTTTATATCTTCATGCTGTGAAGCTGAGTTATTGATGTTTTACTTGTTTCACTCATTGGACTGTGGCCATGCTTGGGTACTGCCTTGAAGGGTTTTAGTTGAATGAATCAACTGCTGTACTTCTTTTCTTTTCTTTATGCCTGATACTTATTCTATCAATCTCTTTATGCCAAACCACTAAATTACGGGGACATAAACAAACCAACAGCAGTTGTCAGGCCATGGGGTGGGGCAACAAACACAAAGACAGACATAGATATATGCATATCTATATATATATATATATGATGGGCTTCTTTCAGTGTCTATCGACCAAATCCACTCATGAGGTTTGGGTCAGCCCAGGGTTATAACAGAAGACACTTGCCCAAGGTACCCGACAGTGGACTGGACCCAAAACCACATGGTTGGGAAGCAAGCTTCTTAACTGCACAGCCATGCCTCAGCCTATTTGCTCAAAGCAATAAAAGCAAAAAGTAATTGTTAAATTCGAGTTTTTCATAAAAATAATCAATTTTACTTCCTATGATACAATATTATCATCATTTGACATCAATGTTCCATTCTGGCATGGTTTGGACAATATATCTTGGACAAGATATCATGCTGGAGCACTGCTTTAAGTTTCTGTCTACCAAATATACTCACAAGGCTTTGGTCTGCTTGGGGCTATAGTAGAAGACACTTGCCTAAGGTGCCACGCAATGGGACTGAACCTGGAACCATATGGTTAGGCAGAAAACTTCTTATCACAAAGCCACCAAGCCTGTGCTTATATATATATATATATATATATAAAAATTTATATCTCTTTTTCAGGTTGGTGTCAACGTTCCTATACCTGTTCCTTTACCAATGTTTTCTTTTACGGGATCACGAGGGTCATTCAAGGGTGACACTCATTTCTATGGACGACAGGTAAGCAGATTCTTGATGTAGACTTTTAAGGGACGTATTTGTCCAGCTCCCTCCTCCCAAATATTATCATCATCATTATTATTTTCATTGGATTGGATTGGACAAAAGTTCTTGTACTATTTAGTTACTGTATTTTCTGGCATACAAATCAAATTTTACAGACCAAAATTTACAGCCAAAAAAAGGTTGGTCACCTTATACACCAAGACAACTTTGGAGGGTCAAAAATTCCATGTGAAATGTGGCAGTATCTGGAAAAATAGTGATGATGTTTGAATATTTATACCAGATCTTTACACTATATACTATGTCGACTTGTATGCTAGAAAATATAGTAAGTCACTTAAACTTCTGACTTCAAATCCTGAGATGGTTGACATTGCCTTTCATCCTTTCAGGGTCAATAAAATAAGTAATTGCCAAGTACTGAAGTTCATACAACTGATTATACTCTTCTTTTTAAAACTATTGCTTTGTTTTTAGTTCAGTAGATGGTGGAATTAGTAAAGTGGCAAGAAAAATACCTTTTGGTATATAGTTGTATCTCTTTACATTCTGACTTTAATCTTTCCAGGGTACCAGTAAAATACTGGATCAGTATAATTAACAACACCACATATCTAACGTTGTGAACCTTGTGATCATCTTATTGGACTGTACTGTTTTTCTAACCAAGACACTTAAGACTACCTCGTCAGCCTAGTTATAAATTAGGGTGGTGTTATTGTTGTTGTTTAAATCAGCCTGTAGACCTGGGGCTAAACAACAACAAATCAAATACACCTGTGATCCTCTGATTTTCTTTTTCAGTCACAGTATATATAGGACCACATTGTCAAGTAACAATCTAAAGGCTTACTCATTTGTTAGCTGTAAACAGTGATACAAGCCATTTGCATCGAATGAATGTCTCATCAACTTGCAGTGCTTAGTTCAACTCCATAGATCAGTTCTACCAAGCTGACTTTCTCTCAATATACTCCTTGAAAACAAAGTCTTCAATGAAATGTCATAGCTTATTGAACATAGGGGTATCACTGGTAATATCGTCAATGGTTTAACATTTATTTTTCCATGCTTGCAAGAGTTGGACAGAATTTTGTTGAGGCCGATTTTCTATGGCTGGATGCCCTTCCTGTGACCAACTCCCACATGTTTCCAGGCAGGGTAATATTTCTCCATGATCAGACATGTCTTCACAGAACATTGAATGAAGGACACCGCTTGCATAAGTGACACTTGTTTACAACTATCACATGATGTCAAGGCAAGGAGAAAGTAACACACACACCTAAAAAGCACCTAGTACACTCTGTGAAGTGGTTGGCATTAGGAAGGGTATCTAATTATAGAAACCATGCCAACAGATATTAGAACTCAGTGCAGCGCTCTCACTTGTCTGTTCATGTTGAACAGTCCAACCTATGCGAGCATGAAAAACAGGGTTGTTAAATGATGATGATGGTAATATATCATCATCGTCATAATATATACATATGTATATACACACACACATACAATGGGTTCTTTTAGTTTCTGCCTACCAAGGCTTTGCTCAGCCCGAGGCTATAGTAGAAGACACTTGCCCAAGGTGCCATGCAGTGGGACTGAACCCAAAACCATGTGATTGGAAAGCAAACTTCTTACCACTCGGCCATTCCAGTGCCTATGCAAGCTACACTTAATATATAATATATACATAAAATGGAATCTTGGGGTGATCTTGATGAACAAGTATTCCAGTTGTTTAATTAACTGTGTTACTTATCCATTATATTTTGGTGTAAGTGGCCGAGTATTCCACAGACACATTTACTCTTAACATAATCCCCAGGCAGAATCATCCTGACTGTGTGAGAGACAATAGTTATCTCTGAATTACAGTCTTCGTCTGTCCAATTTCCTTTGCAATACTTGGGTTGAAAAGCTATGGTGGAAATAACTTGTCAAAGATGTTGTACTGAGAATATTACTCAGAATATTATTACAAATCAAACTTCTTAACCACATGGCTTTGAACTCCCTCTCTGTCTCGCCCCCCCCCCTCTCACACACATATATGTTAATATCTTTGGGTTTCTCTTATTACAGGGCATGCAATTCTATACACAAGTGAAGACCATTACGCAAATGTGGCGGGAAGATGATGCAACTGGAGGAAAAGCCGCTGTTGCAATGCCAGTTATGAGATAGATGCGACACTATATCTTGTCTTTTGTTTTTTTGTTGTTTTTTTTCCCAAGAAATTTCAAGACTCACCCGTTATTATTTTATTATTATTATTATTATTATTATGAGGGCGTTGGATTGGCAGAATTGTTAGAGCATGGACAGAATACCTTGTGGAATTTAATTCAGCTTGTAATGTTTTGAGTTCAAATCCATGAAGTTGATAAAATGTAGTATACCAGGTATCAATTTAATAGTATACCAGGGATCAATTTAATCAACTACACTCCTCCCTCCCTAAATTAAGACCTCGTGCCTATTATTATTATTATTATTATTTTTATTACTAAATTCCACTGTGATCGACTTTGTCTTTCATCCTGTTAGGGTTGATAAAATATGTACCAGTTGAGTGCTGGGGTTAAAATAACTGATTAAATAAAACTCCCACTTAAAATTGCTGGCCTTGTGTCATTATTATTATTTTTATTATTATAATAAAGGGTGATGAAATGGTAGAAACAGTAGGGTGATGGATAAAATACCTTGTAGTATTTAATCATGTCCTTTACAGTCTGAGTTCATATCCTACCATGGTTGACTTCACCTTCCTTCCTTTTGGTGGTGGGTGGGGTGGCAGTGTGACTGATAAGATATACGTATTGAGATTGAGGTGACTGGGTTTTTTTTCCCTTCAGAATTTGTAGCTTTGTGTCCCAAGTTAGAAGGTATGATAATTATTATTGTTAATATTATTAGCAGACTGATTAGAACCTGAAGAAAAAAGGAAATGCCTTGCCATATTTAGTTTTGGTCATTTATATTCTGAGTTCAAATCACAATTAGGTTAACTTTATTTTTCATTCTTCTGGGGTTAATAGAATGAAGTACTTGTCAAGTAACTGATTATGTCTCTCCTCTAAATTTAAGATACTGCATCTATATTAAAAATTATTATTCGATAACTTAACTCATTCCTTTTATTTTTGTCTTTTAATTTTACTATTCACTTTATGGCAGCCAAAATAAAATATGTAAAAATACTCTCCCTGAAATGGTTAAAATACATTGATAAAATCTGGTAAAAATAAAGACACTGTTTGATATACTACTGTGTAAGTCTTTTTTTTTTCGTTTCTTTCTTATATCCTGTTTCTAAGTGTTTTGTTTTCAGCCTTTTGTTGCTTTCACACTTACATTGGAATATTTATAGAAAAATGATGTTCAGTCTAAACCTGTGGCACAGACGTGGCTGTGTGGTAAGGTGTTTGCTTCCCAAACGCATGGTTTTGGGTTAAGTTCCACTGCATGGCCCCTTGGGCAAGTATCTTCTACTGTGGGCTGACCAAAACTTTGTGAGTGGATTTGGTAGATGAAAACTGAAAAGATGCCTGTTGTATATATACAGGGTGTCCCAGAAAGATTTACCCATGATTAAAAAAATTCTTGAAAATTCTTGGATAAAGCAACTATATTTTTTATTGCGCACAGCGATTCGTGTACGTTTTAGCTCTAAGTGTTTATAGTTTTGTTTGTCTATAATCATTTTGTCAACAAATATGACGTCGCAAGTTAAACGTGATCAAATAGTTACTTTAAAATCAGCAGGAACATCGAACAATGTTATTGCAAAACAGCTCAATGTGTGTTGTAAGATGGTGTATAATGTCTGGAAACGTTACAATCAATCTGACATGACATCAAGCAAGCCAATTCCAGGGCATAAAAGAACTGTTTGCACCAAACCTATGATTGATACTGTACGGAATCGAAGCATGCAAAAATGGTATGAGAGCTTAATATTAATGGACGATATCTTAGGACAATAATATTTAGGGGATTGATGAACCTGTAGATTGTTCCAATGTATTTGACTGGTTAGCCACTAGTCAATAATTTACTCAAACAGTACATTTATGTGAGTTATAAACAAACATAAGTATTGATGAAGGTTAACGAGTGAGGCCTCTACATGATTGCAATCACTCAAATTGCTAGAAATAACTAATATATTTCTCTCAAATCACACATACTGGTGTCTGAGGAAGCAAAAAGACGTTAGATAACCCTGCTACACTATACCTGAATATAAGACTGGATAATTATTGCTAAAATTCCTTTTGATCAATCAGCACTCATATTGAGGTTAAACAGCAGTAACAGTTAATCAATAGTAGTGGCTATCATAATTGTCAGTGAAACAGTGGTAGACACAAGAGAAAGATATTGATAGATTTAGATTCCAGCTGTAGAAAGATTTAGAAATGAGCCAGCAAACCTAATGATTAAATTCTTTTATTCTTCTATTGATTTCAGTCATTAGACTGCACTCTTTTGTAGTGTCGACATGACACCTAGAGACAATCCCACACATACAAACTTATGTAGACGTGTGTATATGTGTGTGTATGCATGTGTATATATCATCATCATCATCATCATTTAACGTCTGTTTTTCCATGCAGGCATGGGTTAGATGGTTTGACTGGAAACT
>JAOPUL010000839.1:25863325-25873538 GCA_027564515.1 Octopus rubescens | reverse complement strand
TCATCATCATCATCATCATCATCATCATTTAGCGTCCGTTTTCCATGCTGGCATGGGTTAGACGATTTGACTGGAAACTGGCAAGCCAGGGAGCTGCACCAGACACTAGTCCATTTTGGCATGGTTTCTACAGTTGGATGCCCTTCCAAACAACAACCATTCCAGAGAGTGTACCGGGTGCCTTTAACGTGTCACTGGCACGAGTGTTTTTAACGTGTCACCGACATGAGTGTTTTTAACGCGTCATGCAAATGTGCACACACACACACACACACATCTATAATACAAGCTATGTACAGATTTCATCTATCAAATTTCACTCATAGCCAACCAGAGGCTATAGTAGGAAACACTTGGCCAAGGTGCATCACTGTAGGTTGAAATCCCAAACCAGGTGATTGTGAAGCAAACGTCTTAATCACATAGCTACACCTGTGCTCTAGGTATTAAAAAAATGTTGTAAATTATTTCACCTGTCATGATCAGAATTATTTATATGTATGCAAGGTGGGATGTTGAAACTGCTACATACATATGTATACAACCATTCTGAACAACTTCCGAAAGAAAGACCTCTTACTGATTGATGAGAATGAATCTATCAGTTGAAGTTGATACTGTTAGATGATATGGACAATTGATTTGTTCAGCTGATACAGCCAATTGATATATTCAATTGATAAGGTCAGCTGATACAGGAAGTTGAAATGGTCAATTTCAACATCTGCAGGAAAAAGTGTGTGTAGCACATGAGAAGTGAATTCTAAAAGCTAACATTCAGGAGAGGAAGAATTAGTAAAAAGAAATTAGTGCAGAGCTCCAGATTGAATGGGTGACAAGAAGTTCATGTGAGCTTGGATGGAGGTGTTATATAATTAGGACAGAATTGGAGAGAATGATGATTATAGCAGACTAACAAGGAAAATATTACTAGTTGATACATTGGTGCTAGGAAAGGCAACAAACTGTAGAAAGTATACTAGAAATAGTATAAGAATGAGACATAATCCACTAACCAGTCTAGATGGGACAGTGACTCTGAATAAAAACTGACCGGAAACTCTAATAACTTGTCTAACATCTCACAACTTTGAATAATAATGATGATATATCAAAAGGTAGAAAATTAGCAACAGCTATATATATATAAATGTGTGTGTGTGTGTGTGTGTGTGTGTGTGTTTTTAACAGTAGTGATGGTTATGTCCTCGTTTACTTCATAATATATCTACACGTTCAAGGGGTAACTGCTATTAGCTGACTATATAACGCAGCCACCCTAGCAATTTCTGACTGCAGGTAGAACTGGAGTTTTAGCAGAATACCAAATTGAGCACTCAGAGTGCATACTTATTAACTTATGTCAACTGACATAAATCCCTCATATATCATAAACAATATATCCCAAAGTTCAGTGGTTCGATATGCAAAGAGTAATGGGACACCTGATGTGAAAAACAAATAAGCTTGATATCAAGGAGGGCATCCAAGCATAAAAAAACTGCCTCGATAAGTTTACCTATGCCAGTTATTTATTTTTAATTAACTTTGTAATGCTGCCTGCAAGTTAGTTTCAGATTGAGAGAAAGGATGCTGCTTAAAAAATGAAAAGAAAAAAAGTCCTTACCTTATCTGTTAGGATGACATCATGTAAGTTACTCTTCATCATCTTGGACTGGGTGAACTTTCTGAAGTCAAGTTCACAATGGTTGAAATCTTGGGCACTCATTAGGAATTTACGCATTGGCTTTTTCTTTGCTAAATATACCATAGCATATTTGCGAAGAAGGAAATTACCAGAATCCTAAAAGTAAGAAAGGAACAAAGACAATACAAAGAAGTAGGAGCTCTTTGTGATGTGTACTCCAGCATGACACACAAATTCTATATATTCTCATTATAAATTAAAAATAGTTTGATCCCCCCTCACCATCTCATTATTGACCCAAAAAAAGTTAACAAATAAAAGCGAAAATAGGTACACATCTAGCTGTGGGGTTAAGAAGTTAGACTTGCAACAATGTAGTACTGGGTTCAATTCTACTGTGATGCACTTTGGGCCTCGACTACAACATCAAACTGATCTTATACATCAACTATTATTGCCACCAATACTAACAACTATAATCACCATCAACCTAGCAAGGGAGACTCTACATCAGTGGTTCCCAAAGTGGGCCGTACTGCCCCCTTGGGTGGTGGGGGGATTTTGAAGAAAAGTGGGTCAACCAAAACAACAAAATAATGGGTGAATTAGGTTAAGTTTTATTTGTGAAATACAGTTGTTTAGAATTTGCTTCAGAAAATGGTCTTTGTTTCGGGAGAGGAGAGAGGAACGGGGCCCGGGTGCCTGAAAAAGTTTGGGAACCACTGCTGTACATGGTCACCTGACCAGACAGAAAGAGCTTCCAAATCTCCCTCAATTCCACATCTATGTCTTACAAAGCAAGATTACATTGGACAATGTGATACTAAATACACAATAAGACAGAATAGACAAAACTGGAATAGGCTTGATCATAACCTTGGTCATATGTCTGCTGGATCAGGGTTCACCTGCGACTAAACAATAACAAATATTATCAACTCAGGCAATCAATCAAACATAAATAATGAATAAAAACAAAACTAATTTGTTGTCACTTGGTTATATTGGATGTGCATGGAGTGATGAAAAGGTGTTCAAATAGAGAGAAATGAAATAACATTTTCCCCACCCCCTTCATTACAGAGTAAACAATAATGAAAAGGGGGTAAAAAAAGGTTAAAAGCTATTCAATTTCAGCTATAACATTTCTAGTTCCATGTCATAAGAAACACAAAGTATCCATATTTTCATATTTAAATTACAACCTGTCCATCACATTATGTAGAGAGTTTCTGACTGAGTTGCAGACCAACCTGCAGCTTAGTATGTGTGTGTGTGTGTGTGTGTGTGTGTGTGTGGAGAGGGTGTTTTATTATATAATCTATTAAATTAATTTTAAGTCCTTTGTTACATACACAAATATGTGCATAAAGATCCTCTTCGGTCATGAATGACCATGGGATTGCAGCTAGAAAGTTCCCCTCCGGGCAAGGTTGTTTGTAGAAGACCAGCAGTCACCCATGTATACCAGTCTCACCTCTCCACACCACCGATGTTGTCAAAGGCCGCCGATACAGCTTGGCAACTAGTGATGTCACAACTCATTTCTACAGCTGAGTGAACTGGAGCAACGTGAAATAAAGTGTCTTGCTCAAGAACACAGCACACAACCCATTCAGTGAATCGAACACACAACCTCACGATTGTAAGCCCGATGCTTTAACTACTGAGCCATGTGCCTTCACATACTACCACACTATCACACATACTTGCACACAACTCACCTGTTTTATGACATCTGTAAGTATCTCCATCAACACATCATGTTTGATAGAGTCAAAACACTTTTTTATATCCACTTTAACAAAATATAAACACCTGCAATAAATAAATACCATCAATTTAACAAATTATTATTATTATTATTATTATTAGCAGCAACAATAGTAGTAGTAGTAGTGAGCATTGTATCTTGTAGCATGTAGGCATGTTTTTACTTGGCCCTGAAATTTAACATTTTTTTCAACCATTACTAAATGAAAATTCTTTCTTTGGAAAACTTGCTAATAAGGATTTTAATTACCAGAGGATTTCTGCCCTCAACATCTGGCAGTAGACAAGAAGATGTTGGTCTTCAAAGATTTTCACATTTTGACAACACTTTCATGGTAAAATATCTACAGAATATTGTGCCAAATTTTTGGCACAAGGCCAGCAAGTTCAGGTTTGGAGGTAAGTTGATTACATTGACCCCAGTACACAACTGGTACCTATTTTATCGATTTTGGCGGAATTTGAACTCAGAACATGGAGACGGACTAAATGCCGCTAAGCATTTTGCCTGGTATGCTAATGATTCTGCCAGCTCACCGCCTTGCCAGCTTGCTACCTTAATAATACTGGGCACAAGGGCCTGAAATTTTCGGGGATGGGGATAGTTGATTCAATCAACCCCAGTACTCAACTGGTACTCACTTTATCGACCCCGGAAGGATGAAAGGTAAAGTCGACCCCAGCGGCATTTGAACTCAGAACATAAAGTTGGAAGAAATGCTGCTAAGCATTTTTCCCGGCGTGATAATTCTGCCAGTTCGCTGCCTTATAATAATAATAATAACACATTACACACACAATACAAACACTAATACAACAAAATGCTACAACCAGACCCATAGCAAAACAAACTGACGCAATACAATACCGGAAGAGTTTGCACTGCCCCAATAACAAAAAAGAACACACAATGCTACACACACCCCAGCAACACGGAGGTGTAGCAGGTGATGCAGTAGAAGTCTGCCTGAAACTAGTAAATGTTGAATAATGATATAATAATAGGTATCTCAAGGCAGTTACAATACCAGTGATTGTAGGAGCACTTGGAATGATCAAAAAAGGAACTGAAAATTGGTTGAGAATGATCCCTGACTTATCATCCCTGCAAGAAGTGCAAAAGATTGTTTTAACTGGTACGTCACATGTATTGAGAAGAGTATTGAAGAGTATTGAGAAGAGTATTGCGAGTATTATTGAGAAGAGTATTGCAAAGAGTAATGAGAAGAGTAATGAGAAGAGTATTGTCGCTGTGAGAATGATTACAACCCATGTAAATTTTTAAAAACATTTTTTCTTTTCTTTTTTTTTTACTTTCACATAATTTGATTTTGTAAATGAATCTGGTGTGTTTATTTTAATGGCCTATCAATGTATACAGTGAGTTTCTTTGCCCTAGGAGTCGGAAAGACAATCGGCAAAAAATGGAAACAAAATTGAAAGAAGAAGAAATAATAATAATTTCAGTCGTTTTATTTTTTAATTTTGTTGCGGCATTCACCCGGGTGGGTTAAGCCGGCTCCCAGCAAATTTGCAGCATCATGAGTGAGAATGATTCACCTACACCTTTCAGCAGCTGATTCCTCGGCAAGCTCCAGCCATTTGCGGTTCCATCGATGAACGCCAAATGCATTGTGAGGAGTTTGTGTATTTTTCTATCAATTTTACTGATTTCACTGATTGACCATTTTATGATGTTAAAGCTGCAAATCACAACCGGAGGTATAGCTAAGGTATTGATTGCATCAATCCTGTTTCTCACATTAAGCTCGCTCTTTAGGATGGCTCTAACTCAACAATGACATTCCTTCCAGATTCTTTCATGAAAGCCATAATAGATGCTGATGATAAAAAATTAATATAAACATTTTTTATAACTCTCTTGCCTTTCATCTTTGTTGTCATTCCTGGTTTTCACGAATTGGCTCCATTTCTGGTAAATATCATCAACACCAAACACTGAATAGCCAATGAAAGATGGGTATAAATCCTGTTGATATGAAGAAGACATATAAATATGAGAAAGACAGGTGACAAGGGGGTAGAAAATGTGAGGGGAGGGGGAAGTCAGAGTAAATATTTTGTGGTCTTATGGTCTTTTATATACTGAATTCAAATCCCAGTAGTGTTTACTTTTCTATTGTTGATGATAGATAGACCAGTCATGATATGAGTGGTAATTATGATGATGGTGATAATGATGATGATGGTGAGGAAGAGGAGGAGGAGTTGGTGGTGGTGGTTAAGTACACTAACTTACCTTGATAGAATTCAGAACATAAAACAAAGCAGATAGTTGCTTTTTGATGGTAGGCTGATTCTGAAAGGAAATAAATTATCTGTAGTGTAGTATTTTCAGGAGGGAGAGGTCTATCATTTATCTTTTACTTGTTTCAGTCATTTGACTGTGGCCATGCTGGGGCACTACCTTGAACAAATCAATCCCAGGATTTTTTTTTAAAGCCTAGTACTTATTCTATCAGTCTCTTTTGTTGAACCGCTAAGTTACGGGGGACATAAACGACCAATTGTCAAGCAGTAGTAGGGGCACGAACACAGACGCATAGACACACACACATAGATATATACAAATATACGATAGGCTTCTTTCAGTTTCCATCTACCAAATCCACTCAAAAGGCTTTGGTCAGCCCGAGGCTATAGTAGAAGACACTTGCCCAAGGTGCCATGCAGTGGGACTGAACTCGGAACCATGGGGTTTGGAAGCAAGCTTCTTACCACACAGCTACGCCTGCGCCTCTTACCACACATATACAGAGAGAGAGAGAGAGAGAGAGAGAAATATATACATATATATATATATCGCTAGAATTTAAAATTAGTTGATCTAGATCAGCAAGAGTCAAGACAGATAAAAAAAAATCCCGCATGATATATTAGATTGCTATGACAAGAGAAAATATCTAACATTTATTGGAGCCTGATAGTAAATTTCGAGGCAGAGACAGTGGCAATAATATGTGGTATATGAGAAGTGAAAGTTATTTTCATAGATCTATAACATGTACATTCTTAATTTGTAAATAAATGTAAATGTTTCTAACAGCCTGACTCACATGTTGTTCATGGGAACTGGCACTCAAGATTGGGGAGATAAATTATTCCCCTGGGTGGGATGGATGCCAGTCTCTTTCAGGTAACATTCACATTTGATATAGCAGGTTATGCCTGAAAGTGAAAGTAACCAAAGAGCAATTCATTCAATTCTACATTGTGTCAGTGCATTCAGATGATGGTAACAGGTACCTTTAGCATCTGAGGTCCTGCCCAGATGTAAAGTTATCCCTAATCTGATTAATGCCCTGAAACCAAGTTAATTATTGCTGCCATTAAGATCCCCAAAATAATGGAATACGTGCAGGAGATATGAAAAACCTTTGTAGTTGTAGTCCAAGAATGTTTATCATCTTCAGTATAGCTGAAAACAACTGTACTCTTGTCTAAGGTGTATACACTTTATAGAATTCTGTCCGTGATTTGACATACCAACAATGTAATGTGTTCATGGCATTTAAATATTACTGGTTCAGTTCATCTATTTGCAAATAAGTGCTGCTGGAGCAGGAATGTATAACTTACAGCTGTAAACAGTAGCAATACCAGACAACTTAGTTAACCTTTTAGCATTCAGATTACTCTATCAAATGTAATGCTTATTTATTCCCATTGTTTTAAATTAATCATGCATTGTCTTGTAACTTCAAGATTTCAATGATGTGACTGTTTATTGTTAGAATGACATTGTAGGGTAGGTGTTATGGGTCAGATCTGGCTAGTTTGAACATAAAACAGGTAGAATATTTGAGTCAGATATGGTCAGTTTAAATGCTAAAATGTTAAAATTTTGGACGTCAGGTATTATTAGACATGGTGTGACAAGAACCAAAATGTTAGCAATATTGACCCTTCTGTTAGACTAAAATATGTACAATGAGCTTGGGAGTAGACACACAATTTACAGTAGCCTGACTAAATTGGTTCAGAACCTTGATAGGACTAAACCTAAGCAGAAAGAAAGATACAAGGATTATATTAAAAGTAATGCAAAAGTGGGCATAATATTTTAATTAACTGTCGTAGGACAATTAATTAAAAGGAGGAGTGTAGGCTGTTTACAGAGATATCACTGGCAAGAGCAATGTGCATAGATGGGTGAAGAAGTTTAAAAAAGAGGAAACCAGCACTGAAGGTAAAACATACAATGAGAGACCATCAACTGTGACCATCGACACAAAATTGCCAGCAGGCAGACAAATTGTTCTGCTGCAGAACTGGACTGTGGTCTCAATCCATTACAGATGGAAGACTTTGGATATCGATAAGTGTATGCAATGAGGGTTGTCTTGGCAGTTGACACCCAATTTGTAGGGAAGGGTGGAAGACTACTCTGATCTTTTGAAATTTTTTGAAGCCAGTGACATTTTTATTTTTTTCTGCAGTAGATGAAATGTTTCTTTATGATCCAGAAAGTCCATGAAATGGCATCACACCTATTCTCCAAATCCTTAGACATTCAAGAGCCAGTGATCAACACAGAAAGTCATGGTGACTGTATTTTTGGATGATTGGTGACCCCGCCAGTCCTGGTGCCATGTAAAAAGCATCCCATCCACACTGTAAAGTGGTTGGTGTTTGGAAGGGCATCCAGCTGTAAAAACCATGCCAAAACAGACCTCACTGGTGCTGGTGTCACGTAAAAAGCACTTAGTCCACTCTGTAAGGTGGTTGGTGTTAGGAAGGACATCCAACTGTAAAAACCATGCCAAAACAGACAGTGAAGCCCGGTGCAGTCTTCTTCCTAGCCAGCTCCTGTCAAACTGTCCAACCCATGCCAACATGGAAAACGGATGTATGATGATGATGATGATGATGAAGGGTGTCATCTCTTTAATTTTCTGGAACATGACTGAACCGTGAACAACAAGCAGTACACCGAGACACTTAAAAAAGTTTAGAGAACTCATAACATGACAACATAAGAACATGCACATCTTTGGCAACAAATCAAGCAATCGATAAACTGGGCTGATCTGTATCCCACCCATCTATCATACAATCCAAATCAGGTGCCCTTCAACTTCTACCTGTTCAGTTCAATGAAGGGCAGTCTTTGGGGACAACAATTTGATGACATAGATGAAGTAAAAGTAGCTGTGAAGAGGTGGATACAACAGTGCCCACCTGAATATTTTCAAAGAAGATATTAGAATTGAGTTCAATTATGGTGTAAATGTATTGCTTGTGATGAAGACTATGTTGAATAAAACATTTATATAGAGAAAGAGTTACTCTATCAATATGTGCAATTTGAATGACCAATGTCATTTAATAAAGAACTTATGCTCACTTTTGCATAACTTTCAGTAGAATCCCCACTTGTTGTAATTGTAGAACAAATAAACAGAAGATTCAAGCTTCAGAAATTTCAAGTGTGTTGAGGGAATCTCCAAATTTTTTATTCTGATTCAAGTAATCTAGATATCAGACAACAAGCAAACCTCTATTGAGTCACTTAACTTGCTAAACATAGTACCTACATATCCATAAAATCTCATTATCTTCTTAAAAAACATCAACAATAGGTGCAGGCATGGCTCTGTGGTAAGAAGCTTGCTTCCCAACCACATGGTTCCAGGTTCAGTCCCACTGCATGGCACTTTGGGCAAGTGCCTTCTGTTATAGCCTCGGGCAGACCGAAGCCTTGTGAGTGGATTTGGTAGACAGAAACTGAAAGAAGCCCGTCGTGCCAGTTTCCAGTCAAAACCGTCGTGCCAGTTTCCAGTCAAAACCGTCTAACCCATGCCTGCATGGAAAAACAGACGTTAAAAGATGATGATGATGATGATGATGATATATATATCTATGTGTGTGTGTCTTTGTGTCTGTGTTTGTCCCCCACCACCACTTGACAACCAGTGTTGGTGTTTACATCCTCGTAACTTAGTAGTTCTGCAAAAGAGATCAATGGAACAAGTACTAGGCTTAAAATAATAAGTCCTGGGGTCGATTTGTTCGACTAAAACTCTTCAAGGTGGTGCCCAACTTGGCTGCAGTCAAATGACTGAAACAGGTAAAAGATAAAAGATAATGTTGGATCCATTATGTCAAAAGGAAAAAAAGACAGGTTGGTCACGGCTGGAGTGTTCATTGAAAGATAGTTTGATCAACAACCTATATGCCATAGGACTTCTCAATCAGAGATGGCATGGCAGTAAACAATAACAACAACAAACAATTTAGTTGCTGTTCAGTAGGACTTGTATTAAAAATGGTAACTTGGCATATATTCAGGTGCCTGAATCTGCAAGCAGCAACAACAACAGTAACAACAACAACAACAACAACAGCAGCAGCAGTAGCAACAACAGCAACAACACCAACAGCAGTAGCAACAATGGAAGCAACAGCAGCAACAACTACACCAGCAGCAACAATAACAGCAGCAACAACACCATCACCAGCAGCAGTAGTAGCAATAACAACAACACTAGCAAAAACAACATGAACCCTTTAGCATTCAAACTGGCCATATCAGTTCCAAATATTCTACCAATTTTATTATCAAACTGACCAGATCAGGCCTCTTACACCTACCCTACAATGTCATTCTGAAAATAAACAATCACATCATTGAAATCTCAAAGCTACAAGATATGTAATGTATGATTAATTCAAAACAATGTGAATAAATAAGCATTACATAGGCGCGGCGTGGCTGTGTGGTAAGAAGCTTGCTTCCCAACCACATGGTTCTGGGTTCAATCCCACTGC
>JAOPUL010000839.1:24582914-24596988 GCA_027564515.1 Octopus rubescens | reverse complement strand
ATTAAAAGCACCCAGCACATACTGTAATGTGGTTGCCGTCAGGAAGGGCATCCAGCCATAGAAACCAAACCAAATCAGACAGGAACATGGTGCATCCGCCAGCGGCTTGCTAGTTCCAGTCAAACCATCCAACCCATGCCAGCATGGAAAAAAGGATGATGATGATCAGTAACATGGTGACACGTTAAAAACACCCGTGCCGGTGACACGCTAAAAAGCACCCGTGCTGGTGACACGCTAAAAAGCACCCATGCCGGTGACACGCTATAAAGCACCCGTGCCGGTGACACGTGATAAGCACCCATGCCGGTGACACGTTAACGACACCCATGCCAGTGACACGTTAACAACACCTGTGCCAGTGACACAAAGGCACCCTGTACACTCTCCGGAGTGGTTGATGTTGGGAAGGGCATTAAGCCATAGTAACCAAGCCGAAACAGACTGGAGTCTGGTGCAGCTCTCCAGCTTGCCAGTTTCCAATCAAATCCTCTAACCCATGGCAGCATGGAAAACAGATGCTAAATAATGATGATGATTTGGGATGCAATTTTACTGTATAATGCCTAATTTAAATGGTTTCTTTTTCTCTCACAATTTTTTAAAAAAATTTTTTTTTTTTGTTTTGCAATTTTTTTCTCTCAAAACATAGATTAAGCATTTTTTATATGTCAGTAGTAGTGAAAATGATATTCAAGACAACTAATGTAAAGATCAATGCCATGCTATAAACACCCTATGCCTATCCATAAGAGGTGTTTATTTGCAATGATGTTTAAATTCAGCAACTTCGACCACAAGATTGGTTATATTGGCTTTTAGTATTTTTGTGGTTTCAAAGGGAAATAAATCATACAACTCAGAAATTTAACATGACAGAGATTTGAATGTAGATAGGTGTAGTATGAAGGAAATAGCATAAAAGTATAATCTAGTTTAAATCAATGACTGAATATAATACAAAAAAATGGAAAAGGTGATTAAAACCATAAACACTAAATATATCCTTTAAATACACTAAAAACCCAAATCTGTCCCTTTGTTTTTGAATATTAAAAAAAAAAATTGTTTAACCCTTTAGAATTTAAACTGGCCATATCCAAACCAAATATTCTACCTGTTTTATGGTCAAACTGGACAAATCTGGCATCTCACACCTACCCTAGAATGTCATTCTAAAAATATACAATCACATCATTGAAATCTTAAAAGCTACAAGACAATGCCTGAGTAATTCAAAATAATGTGAATAAATACTCCAACCCATGCTTGCATGAAAAAATGGACATTAAAGGATGATGATGATGATGAAATAGGCATTACATTTCACAAAGTAATCTGAATGCTAAAGGGTTAAATGTTAATTTGCTTAAAAAGCATCCTGAATAACTCATGTTTTGTACTTTGCATAAAATCTATGTGGGTTTCTTTTTATTATATGAAAATACTTTCTAAACGTTGAAGGTGACAATAATGACAAAGAACAGATTTATAAGGTGTTGGCTAACCAGCAACCAGTTAATGATGGTGACCTGGCATGCTGGCAATATGTAATTTAAAAAGGGTTTGTTTTTTTTTCTTGTTCTAAAGTGTGGTTTGATAAAGGAATCACATTTTAGTATTTTTACCTGGTATATAAGATTTGAAAAAACTACTGTATCGCTGACAAAAAAAAAAAGGAAACACTGTTTTTCAAAGAACATTTTAAAACGTATGAAAAGAAAAATATGACTACTTACATTGTAATTTTTCAATAAGTTTTTGCCTGGAAACAATCCCTTTCCCTTCCCAATCGGATGTTTCTCTTAAATCTTGTGGATTATTACACATCATATACCTAGACAAGAAAGTAAAAATGACATCATTTAGATGAGGGGTTCTAGCATATCACAGACTTTGTATGTGTATGTATATATATATATATATATATATATATATACATACACACACACACATAACCAACAGAGACAATTATTACACATGCATGCCTCTTATATAAAACCTCAAGAAAGGTAAACCATTGAGCAGAGCAAAGCATCAACATATTTCAACAAAGATCGTACACAATTTCTTAATTTACAACACTAATAAAGAAGGAAATGCTAATCTCTTCAAGATATACAATTTTGTTGACTAACCGGTGACACATAGCAAGAAACTAATTAGCAACTGAGTTAATAATCAGCTTCTTCAAAATAAATAAACTCAACATGCATTGAATACTTTTTATCACACACCTCTGGACGTGTACATGTGTGTGTGTGTGTGTGTGTACACGAGTATGTATCATCCTCCTTTAATGCCCGTTTTCCATGCTGGTATGGGTGTATGTGCCTATATATATATATATATAATGATTCTTTTTGCATCTCATAAAAATAATTGTGTCTTCTTTAGTAATCTGCTCCTCCTCCTAAATCCCCTTTATCTGTTTCTGCTTCTCTCTCTCTCACATACACACACACAGTTGTTCAACTAATCCTACTTCCTTCTCAAGCAGATAAAATAGTTTTTTATAGATTCAGCTAATGCAACTAGGAGCAATTCTAACAAGTGTTTATGTACATCTATGTAAGGATACATAACCATTTTATGTCCCTTTTCCATGCTGGCATGAGCTGGATGAGTTGTCACAGTCAAAATCAGTTCTTACTGGGAACCACTACTCTCATAGATTGGTGCTTGTCACATGTTATTTTTCACTTGCGTTCTACAGCTTGATGCTCTGTCTATCACCAACTACTTTACAGAGTGTATCAGGTGCATTTTCTCATAGCATCAGCACTAGAGAGGTTACCATGTCTTTGGGAAGACAAGACTAAAAGGACCTTTGAACCCTGCATTTTTTCAGCTTGTTTACCAACCATTCTATAGTGTGTTTTGTGGTACCAACATGAGAGATTGTCAAGTCCTTGATGAAACAGGAATAAAGAAACCTTTCAACCCTATTTTTTCTCTGCTTGCTCACCAATCACTCTAGAGGGTGTGTTCAGGAGGATGTATTTCACCATGACACCAGCACATGAAAGGATGTCCTAAGACATGTACTTTCGCTCAGGTAATGTTACTGAGAAAGAGTAATGAGAGGAAATGAGAAAGGAAAGACTTTGATGTAGCCAAATCCAACTCAAAGGATAGCCACTCAAAATAAAAATAGATGTGGAGACGGATCCAAGTCTGAGAGACATTTCTAGTGCTGGTGTCAAGATAAAACATATTCAACCTGCTGTTAAAAGCTGGCAAGAGTGTGGGCATCAAGCTATACAACAGATCCCCTACAGGTCAATGAGTATGTCTTTATATGGTCATTTGATTTGCAACCATCTTACTAAATGGAAGAATACACTGGAAGATAAGTACTAGCTACATTGTTAGGGGAGTGGGGGTGATGGTGGAACACCTTTGATCATATGTCTGTTGGTTTAGGGCTGACCAGGTGGTCCTGTTGATGAATCATCTGTAGGATTTGCATTATAGTGAGTGAATACCTGCTAACCTCTAGCCCTCATAAGGACTTCAACTTAAAACTACAATCTAACAAAACATTTAATTGTACAGTGCTCCAGCTAGGCACAGTAGTAAATTTCATCTAGTCAAGAGTACATATTTACAACTAGGTGAACTGAGCCAATAATAGTTAAGTGTCTTGGCAATAGACAATGCACAACAATAAGATATAAACCACCAACCCTCTTCAGATGATAAGCTTAAAATAATAAATTTAGTGTCACCAGTCACCAGTTCCAAAAAGAACTTCATGTACAGAATTGAGATATGTGAACATGGAAGAATGATGCAATGTAGATTTGCCTAATAATTAGAATCTGATAAAACGGGCACAAAACTAACAACAAAGGATGAATTGAGAGACAGATGGCGAAATCATGATAAATGTGATTTACAAAGGATTTTAGAATTCCCAAACTGACATGTTCAAAAAGATAATAAAATAATGTGAACACAATTTAATCCTCCAAAGAAAGGGTCCTCAACCACCAGGCCATGAACCAGTACCAGGTAATGAATCATTCGATACCAAACTGCACAGAAAGAATAATTTTTTTAATTTTATTTTTATTTTATTGATTATTGCAATCTGCAAGGAGTTTTGGTATTCATAATCCTCCTTTAAACATTCGTTTTCCATACTGGCATAGGTTGGACGGTTTGACTGGAGCTGGCAAGCCAAAGGGCTGCGCCAGACTCCAGTCTGATTTGGCTTGGTTTCTACTCCCTAACGCCAACCACTTTAGTGTCAGCTGGGTGCTTTAACGTGCCACCAGCACTGGACTCTCGGTTTTAGTGCTTTTTACATGGCACCGGCACTGGACTCTCGATGCAGCCACTTCTTGCAACGTATTATATGTGTAATATTTGTAAATATATTATGCACTCAGGCCAGTGCCACGGGAAATGCACTTGTGCTGGTGTGCCGATAGCACGTGAAAAGCACTCGGCACACTCTGTAACATGGTTGGTGTTAGGAAAGTCATCCAGCCGTAGAAACCATGCCAAAACAGACAATTGAAGCATGGAAAACAGATGTATGATGATGCACATTATTGTTTTGTTATGTGTGTGATCCCCCAGTCTGTGGAAAAATTGTCTTGCATGAAACTGGTCTGTGATAGAAAAAAGGTCGGGGACCAGTGCCCCAAAGGACTGAAGAGTCAGTGCTTAGCTCTGATTTCATAATGTTAAGTGAATGAAAAAGAAATCTTCCCTCTAATAGGATATTGTTCTGTGACAGGCTAATAACATTCCCAGATAATTTGATGAAACCTATAACCAGACAGCTAGATGAACAGAGTGAATACAAAGTAAGATGTTCTGCTCAGAACTGCTAATCCTAATGTCTTTTGAACTCCTATCATATGAGTAAATAGTCATCTGAACAATCTGACAAATAGATGAATTAGAAAAAAGAAAATCATACATTGGACATGAGGTTAATCACTAACAAAATAGCTAAACTATCACACCAAAATTTATTAAATTACTACACCTAGTGTTATAAAAGATGATAGGTGGAAGGCTTTAGGGGGAAAAAAAACACTTCTTAAAATGGTTTCTGTATGCCCACCCCAGTTACATCCTCTCACATATTCATTATTTTATAGGTGGGTTTGTTATGTTGCAGCAACAGGTTTTACAGCTGGAGGCCTTGCCTTGCTACAAACCAATGAAATAGGAAGTAAGAATTAACTGAACATTTAGGCCTAGCAAAGTAAGGCATACAGAGAGTTATAACTATAATAGTTGTAGTAGTAGTGGTGGTGGTGGTGGTGGTAGCAGCATACTTTGAACCTGTGCCCCTGGCCAGCACTTTCACCTCTCAGCCATGTCCAAACACCTTAACCATACACCCTCAATAGTTAGACATAACTAAACTGGTAAAGAAAAAAAAAAAACATCAGACTGGATAAGCTTTGAAATAATGAAGTCCCCACTTCATGGTGATACAAGAACTAATGCCCTTCTGAACCCATCATATGGTATAGTATGGCACTTGAATAGTTTAGCCCATGACAGTGTCAAATGCAAAAATCGTTATGGTTTTCTTATAAAACGTCTCATAACTCAAGGTAGATAACTCGTACAAAGTTGAGAAGATTTTTCAATATTTTTAATCAGTTTTACATAGGTTTGAACAGTTTCAAAATGTAGCATCTTCTCATAGATCTCGTGGACCTCAATACTGCATACAACGTATGAGTGTGCACATTAAATATCTGGGGAGGGGGTGGGTTATTGTAAAGTAAGGGTTATATAAGCAGGAGCGTCAACAGACTGGGCCTGTAATAACAGTAAGGTTTGGACTTACAACTGACTGTATGGTCACCTGTCCAGCCATTTTTTTTGAAGGAAGGAAGGAAAAAAGAGAAGTGGAATAACAAAAGAATGAAACAAACAGGGAAAGAAAGGAAAACTGAAGTGGTACAAAAACGGTTTAAGGAAGTATATATATATATATGTGTGATGGTGATGAAAGAGATAGATCCATGTGGAATAGCAGAAGACAAGGAATAAAAAGAGCCACTGTTGATACAGCATATGAAGACATAGAAAGACCAAGTGAAGTTAGATTAGTCAATACACATTGACTAAGAGATGTCTAACCAGAAGAGTTCGGCTGAAAGAGTCAACAATCAATATTCAAATGGATCACATGAGCCAAAACAAGAAGCCTCTGTGTGGTCGTTTGAATTGCTAGAAATAGTAACCAAATCTCCCTCATACCACATACTCCAATGGATAATAGAATTCTAGATGGCCCTAAAATATATGGTTACTGTTACTGGAATACCGTCGATCATAAGTCTGCGCCATGTCTTGGATCTGTAGCTCCCTATCAGATTATACCATCATGGCACATTAGTTGCTGCAAAGTTCAAAAACTTCCACTCTCATGCAAATGACATGACCCTTCATCCCTCCATAACTTTCTCCAACCATGCATCATCCACATGCAATGCAAGCAAGACACAAATGCTAATTCTGCATTGATTCCATATATGGAAACCTTGAGAGCATCTTCCAGTAGGGCCATGTTAAATCTTGTCTCTTTTAAGAGCAAATAAAACTCAAGCAATATTCATAGCAAGAAAACATCACTGCACCCACCTACCCCTAAACATCAGCAGTACTCAAGAGCACTCACAGTCGCTCCATATGCTGGGCCTCACTATCAATGAAAATCTTTCCTGGTGAACGTACATCCATTGCATAGCTAGAACTGCATCTTAAAGACTGACTTTTCAAGGCCAGAAAATATTTCAATCCCTTAATCTCTTACTGTATGGCCAACAGTCATGACCTTAATATTTTTTTTTTTTTACAGTTTAACCATTTTGTTACCATATTTCCAGTGAAACTCAATGCCTTTGTTTTACTTAATTTTTAAAATTATGAAGAGTTTTAGCAAAATAACAATCGTTATTAAGCTGGTATTTGAAATTTGAATTAACATGAAATTTTGATGTAAGGTTTTAATTTAGATTACTTCAAAAGTGGATGCATTAGAGAACCAGAAATGGTCTCAGGCATGTTGGTATCTAGAAGGTTAATCAGAAGAGAAAAGGCCAAGCCATGACCGTTTTGCATAGCCATTCAAAGACTGGGGGGAGGGGGAGATTTCTCGGATGGAAGCTTGCAACAAAGAGAATTTAATTAAAAGGCACCCAAATTACAGGTAATGATGGTGTTAATCCAGGGAGAGATTGACTCAACTTACAGACATTATACTGAATGCCGTTTTGGTTTATACTTATAGAGGAATGAAAAACCTGCAATCAAAGTTATGTCTGAAACAAACAAACATAACAAAAAAAAAAAACATGAAAAACTGTTTACTTACGTACTAAGTTCATGCACACGTTCAGTATTAAATTTTAATGGCGTTAATTCATGTCGTAAACACTGTAATGCATCCAAGTTCTTGCCTTCTTCTAAGAACTCAAGATACTTCTGTTCAAGAATAAGAAATTTCATCTTCTGAAATGAAATGAATGCTTCATTAACAAATGTTATCAATAAAAACTTCTTTCTTTTTTTAATTTCTAACAAAATAATCCTTTCTTTACTGGGCACAAAGGCCTGAAATTTTCGGGGATGGAGATAGTCGATTCAATCGACCCCAGTACTCAACTGGTACTTATTTTATCGAACCCCGGCGGCATTTGAACTCAAAACATAAAGTCGGAAGAAATGCAGCTAAGCATTTTTCCCGGTGTGCTAACGACTCTACCAGCTTGCCACCTTAATCCAAAAGTAATATTAATAGACAAGAAATTCACACCAAATAGTAAAACAGTAGAAACCAAGGAAGGTAGTGATGTTCTGCATTGGCAAAAAGCAGTTGTCATATTATTACTTCAGACATAAAAATATAAATAAGAAAATGAAAGGGGTAAGGAATGAAATGGGAAGAAGTACTATTCAATTAAATTTAAACCCAAGATATAATATCAATTGAATTTTCCATGTCCTGAAATTGGTGGTCATACTTCACAATTTCCAGAAATGCAGAATTCCATTGCAAGAGTTTCTGTAATGCTTACCTTGTTTTATTAATCACACTTATGTTGTTCAAGACACTCAAGCATTAGCATACATTATATAGAACCTTAAATGATTTTTTTTTAATCCACAGAGCAACTAAATAGCCCTTGTAGGGTATTGTTTGTGAACCACTGCTCAAAGTAGATGTAACATGATATGTCTTCAGTCACTTGTTTTTGTAAGTGAATTAAAAGTACCTATCTGTACAATATAGTTTAAAGGATAAGTCAAGGAGAGAGCCTTTACACAATTGTCAACTAGGTAGAAATAGCAACCAAATCTCCAGCCAATAAAAACAGCCTTTGCATGGTCATTTGATCAATTAGAAATAGTATCTGTCATTTTTTTAAAATAAAGGCAAGGACATATTGAATAATGTAGTCCAAGATACATTATATATGAATTTTGAATAAAAATTTAGTTGGTCATGGCTAAAATACCTATAGTCATGGCTCTGTTGGATCAGTGCTGACCTGGATGTGAACAGAGAAAAAGACAGGTTTCCTTTCTCCTTTATGATTGCTGGGTTAGCATTAAGAACACCATTTAGCTGTACAGGCAATTGCTCAAACAAGCAACACTCTCACACTTATGTAATCATGAAAAATGCCTGTAAAACAATAAGAAAAAAAGTTTTTTTCAAAGGCAGAGAGTATAAGGGAACTGAGAGCCTAGCTGGTTATGAAAGGTTTCAACTGTAATGAGCAAGCAGAGGCTGTGACTTTGGAGATACTGATATGTATTCAAAATGTACAACATCTGCTATGGAGTAAAATAAAGGTGCTGACACTGGAAAATATCTGTGGCAGAATAAGATTAAAAACCACTGGGAAAGAAATCTTGAGATCAAATCTCAGATTACTGAACAAGTGTGCAAAATGTATTAAGTGGGTTCATTGAAAATGTAGTATTGTGAAAGCTATGTTTAAGTGTAGGATGTGTATAGAGGAAACTGCAGATGGATGGTGTGAAAGAATGTTGTTGCTTAGGAGATATGTTGCATGGAGAAGGTGGAGGTGGCTAGAGCGAGAGAAATTTTTAGAACTGACCGACATGCTAATGACGATGGAAATATTGCTGAAATTGAAGGGAAAGTTGTGTGCTGCATGTGTGAAGTGCTATCATTAATGGGAGTAAGATATGAGTAAATAGAGTAGCAGAAAGAGGTGGAAAGAATGGAAATGAAAATGGTTTAGTGAATGAGCAGAGTAATACTGAGAAAAAGGAAGGCAAACGATGACTTGCAGAAGATGATGGGAATAGAGGAAGTTATGGACATTGTGAAAGATGAGGTAACTGGGTCATGTGATGAGGAAAGATGCAAATGATTGGATGAGAGGTGTGATAGAAATGAATGTAGAGAGAAGTAGAAGTAAGAAGATAAAAAAAACATGGCATGGAATGAGGAAAGGAGAGCAATTGGGTTGGTGACGGGGGAAGTAAAGGATGAGACCCTCTAGGTTAACTTCAGCTTGGGAAATGTTATTGACGGTCCACAAATTCATACTTTACAACCATCATTCATATGTGCTTCAGATTAAGGCAAACTCATGAGAGAGATACACTCTATCTGGTCACTCAATCAGCTAGAAATAACAACCAAAAATTACTCAAATCATACCTTATCATCTAAAAAATTAGGAGGTAAAGTTGGATATTGTAATGATAGATACACTATGTCTGGAAAAAAGATAATTGGTTGCTTGGTCATGGCTGGAATGCTTTCACCATAGGTTACTCAATTAGGACTAGTCGAAGTCTAAACAACAACAACAGTAGCAGCCAAATCTTCCTCCAAATCACATCTTAACATCATAAAAAAGTAAGTATACAGTCGTCATCATCATCATTTAATGTCCATTTACCATGCTGGCATAGATTGGACAGTATGACAGGAGCTGGCAAAGCCAGGAACTGTACCAGGTTCCATTGTCTGTTTTGGCATGGCATCTACAGATGGATGCCCTTCCTAATGCCAACCATTTTACAGAGTGTACTGGGTGCTTTTTATGTGGCACCAGCACCAGTGCTTTTTACATGGCACCAGCACCAGTGCTTTTTACATGGCACCAACACTAGTGCTTTTCACATGGCACCAGCGCTTTTCCCATGGTACCAACACCAGTACTTTTTATGTGGCACCAGCACCAGTGCTTTTTACATGGCACCAACACCAGTGCTTTTCCCATGGCACCAGCACCAATGCTTTTCCCATGACACCAGCACCAATGCTTTTCCCATGGCACCAGCACCAGTGCTTTTCCCATGGCACCAGCACCAGTGCTTTTTACATGGCACCTGCACCAGTGCTTTTTACATATCACCAGCACTGGTGTTTTTTACGTGGCACCGGCACCAGTGCTTTTTACATGGCACCAATACCAGTGCTTTTTATGTGGAACCAGCACCAGTGCTTTTCCCATGGCACCAGCACTAATGCTTTTTACATGGCACCAGTACCAGTGCTTTTTACATGGCACCAAAACCAGTACTTTTCATGTGGCACCAGCACCAGTGCTTTTCCCATGGCACCAGCACCAGTGCTTTTTATGTGACACCAGCACCAGTGCTTTTTATGTGACACCAGTACCAGTGCCTTTTACGTGGCACCAGCACCAGTGCTTTTTATGTGGAATCAGCATCAGTGTCTTTTAATGTGGGACCAGCACCAGTGCTTTTTACATGGCACCAACACCGACAGGGTGACCAAGTACCTTGCAAGACAAAAACTCCTAAACTGGAAGGGAGGGGAATAGTATTCAAAGGTTGTGGCTTTGTTCCAGTTGAGAAATTTAAGGAATAGAGGGGATAGATATAGGTGTCTTGTTGTAGAATAGATACATGGATACCTCAATTGGAAAACAAAGGAGAGTGAGTTAGGGAGTAAGATAGTGAGAGAGATGATGGCAGAGATGTGTCAGGGCATGCTTTTGAGGGACATTGGGGGGTGGGGATGAGAATAGGTGAGGTGATATAGAGGCTTGGGCTGGGTGAGTGAGCAGGATGAGGTGACTGTAACAAATGATGGAGAGAAATATAGGAGAGGCTTGAGGTGAGGGGTGCAGTAGATATGTGAGAGCATTGAGGGCGATAACAGGTAAGCAAGGAGTTGATGATGGAGAACAGCACAGGGATGAGAGAGAAGGCACAGAAAAGTGTTGATTGGTGGAGATAGTAGGTGGGGGAAAGAAAGGTAACTGGGGGGGTAAAGGTAACTGAGGGGGGATGTAAAGGTAACTGAAAAAGCCATGGGTTGTAGTATGTGCCTATTCTGATCTCAGGTGATAGGTGATGGGTGTTCAGTGATAGGTGATAGGTGATCAGTGATGGGTGTTGGGTAAATAATAGAAAACTGAATATAAATAAGATAGAATATGAAACTAGATGTAAATAAGATGAGTTAATCATGGCTAGGATGTCTTTAAGCATAGGTCAGTGCAACAAAAGCTGACCTGGAGCTTGAAACAATCAAAGCCGTCTGCAAGAAATGTTGGTACATAGAGATTGTGAGGAAGCATATCAGAGGTACTGTTTCTACTTAATAGACTGCCTAGTTGCAAGCATCCAGATCAAGCCGCTGCTCTGAGGATAACGTCTTCCCTCCTCCCACCATTCACAGAGGCCCTGAAAAGGGTCATAGGCAATGTCATTCCTCTTCTGGCTAAGCCATTGAAGAAACAACATATAGTTAAAAGGAATCATAACCTGAAAGACCGAAACTCTTCTCTAAATCACTTATAACAATGTCAATTTAATATATTCATTGGGTTTTTCTTTTCTCCACATGATAAATTAACTCACCATTTTTTCTAGACTTTTTACACATCTTGTACAATACCACACAAACCTCGGGTCATTTACATCCTGTCCTATAACAGCTGGTTTGTGGCATTCCTATATAAATACAAAAAAAAACATCAAAGAACTATGAAACATCAAATAAAGCTCACAAAAATAGATAATTAACATTAGAAAAGATATAAGTATACAGCAAGGTAAGATGGGTGTAAAGCTATTTAAAAAGAATAAAACAGAATGCTTAAATACTGCCGTCATAATGAATGGTAATAAAAGCAAAATAAAAATTGAATTGCATTATTTTCTTTTTAATTGTTGGATATAGTGTAATAGTGGTATATGTTGTTATATGGTATTTGTATGACAGAGGAAGTAAGACAAAGAATTTCTGGATGTCAAGCAAATATAAAAGGTTTCACACTCCAATAAGAACTTCTAAACTTCTAAATCAATTTAATACCAGGACCAACAATTGCCTGTATGCCGGTGCCACGTAAAGCACTAGCACCAAGAGTCCGGTGCCGGTGACACATTAAAACCACCCAGCACGCACTGTAAGGTGGTTGGTGTTAGGAAGGGCATCCAGCTGTAGAAACCAAGCCAAATCAGACTAAACCTGGTGCAGCCCCACGGCTTGCCAGCTCTGATCAAACTGTCCAACCCATGCCAGCATGGAAAACGGACGTTAAAGAATGATGATGATGATGATGATGATGATGATGAGATGCATAGCTGTGTAGTTTAAAAAGTTTAAGAAGTTTGGGTCTAAACTCAGGTAATGTCTTATATGCCATATGTAGACACATCGCTTGCCAGGTATTTGGCTGATAATAGCCTTGACACTACACCATGGCAACTAAACAGAGAAGACAAACGGACAGACACAATTAGTTACAAGTTACATTTGTTTAATATGTCAACCTATTGGTTGGCAACCAGGTAGCTGAGCAACAATAAAAGACCCCCCACCAATAAAAAAATAAATAAAAAGAGATTTGTGAATGCAAAAAATATGAAGAAGCGTTAAAGAAAATGAAAATGAAAAAAATATGAACTTTGTCAAAAAGAAACATAATTCCCATAAGTCATAAAATTATGGATAAACAATCAAATGAAATATAGGGTATATAATAGGGTATACAATCTCAACAAAGATAATAAAGTACAAAGTAAAGAAACTGGCAGCAAAAAGAAATATACCAGCAGATGAATTGGTGCTACCATTTAAAAAGAGGTACACTTTAAGCATAAGAATAAAAGCCAGGATTGCACAGAAAATGCCTGAAGAGTATGAAGAAACAACATCCTGGAGTTTCACAAATATATGATTAGTACCAGGACGGGAGTCAGAGCAGTGGTTCTCAACCATTTTTTGCCTTATGGACCCTCTTTGATTCCTATTTTATTCAGGTGAATCCTCATAACCATTCCATGTTTTTAAAATCCTATAGTATTTTTATAATTAAATATTATTAGGAATTGTATAAAAATATTATTAAACTATTTTGCATATTGTAGAAGTATAACCAATTTATTGCACATGAACTTTAATGACAAAATCTTATATGGACCCCCAATGATCATGGAGCCCCAAGGGTCATGTGGACCCTGGTTCAGAACCACTGAGCTAGAGCCAATAAACACTGTGGAAGAAATGCTGCCAAAATTCAATGTTCTATCAAACAAAACTATCAAAGATAGTGACTTTAAAATCAACTGGGCATGAAAAACCTTACTATACTGTTGTTATAGTCTGTTGTGTAGATGGTACAAAACTCCTGGCTTTACTAATCTTTATATGAAAAACAATAGCTAAGGAAATTATCCCATATAGTTTTCTTGTCCACATTTATCACTAAAAGTGAATGGACAAAAGTGATGTGAAACTGAGTAAGGAAAGTACAGTTACAACACCCAAGTGTCAGTTGAAGAAACCAGCATTACCAGAAGGGGGATCAATTCCACACCCACAAAACAAGAGCAACAAATGAAAAAATTGAGTAATTAAAACTAAAAAAGCAGTTATCCCTATTGGTTTAACATTGCAGTCATAACTACTGGATATTTCAGTTAACTTTCTTTCTTCTTTCTTTCTCCAGAGTTTTAAATCCGGTTTTGTCCCCCGTGAACGGGGGTGACCGGATTCACCTCACACTAGCAGCAATCGCCCTTACCCCCTCCCTCCACTTTGCCCGATTCAGTGCATCCTCCATCC
>JAOPUL010000839.1:24411477-24427487 GCA_027564515.1 Octopus rubescens | reverse complement strand
ATGTGGTTGGCGGTAGGAAGGGCATCCAGCTGTAAAAAACCAAGCCAAATAAAGACGGGAGCATGGTGCTGCCCCCCTGGCTCGCCAGCTCCGGTCGAACCGTCCAACCCATGCCTGCATGGAAAAACGGACGTTAAAGGATGATGATATACACACACACACATATACTAAAATCAAAATAAACCACACAGTTCCATGTATCACACACACAAACAAAACACCTTCTAGAAATAGCAGTGAAACTCTGAAATCGAACCCTATCATTTTAAAAAGTGAAGCACACTATGACCCTAGCAATATTGTCACTGAAAAAAGAAGATAGCATAGTTTCGGCTAGAATGTCTTGGGTTATAAAATTTGCTTAATCGAGACTGACCACCTGGTCACGACTCAGCAAGGGTCTTCAATATCGTTCTCTGTCTGCTGGAAACAGCAGCCAAATCTGTCTGAAACCACATGTTATTATCATTAAAAAAAGACAGGAAGCACATGTTAGACAATGTAGTTTTAGATATATCACAGCAGAAAAATAGCAGGATTATCATGGTTGGAATGCTTTTGATCATAGGTTTGTCTGTTCTATCAAGGCTAACAACTAGCAGTTTACTGGCTTATATAGAATCAAATACACTTCTCTACAAAGTTATGATCTTCTGTTCATTTAGGCAATAATGGTTAACTTTTGTGTCTCGGGCTGTTGGGCTCACAATGATTATGAATCAGGCAGTGGGGGTCCCCCCCTCCCCATCTCTTGAACAAAACACTTCATTTTGTTTTTGCTCCAGTTTGCTCAGCTGAAAATAAGTACCAGCTTTCACATCCCCGATGTTCTGTTGGGTCAAGGGTGGAAGGCCGAGAGGGTGTCTCTGTCTGCTTGTAATTATATTGGCATCTGAAACAATTAGCCAAGGCATGGTACATATTATCAAGTCATTCTCGCATGTGATTGATGGCTATTATTTTTATTATTAAGGCAGTGAGATGACAGTAAATCAGTTGATTGAACAAATGAATTCTTAACAATCAAATCATGATCGATTTATTTACTTATTTACATCGCTATTTAACCCTTTTGTTACCATATTTCTGTTGAAATACACTGCCTTTGTCTCTATTAATTCTGAAAATAATGATGCATTTAATGTAGTAAAATAACTATGTCCTTATCATGCTGGTGTTTGGTATATATATATTAACGGGAAATTTTGATGGAAGGTTTTAATTTAGATCACATAAACCCTTTTGTTACCATACTTCTATGGAAATTCATTGCGTTTGTTTTAATACATTTTGAAAATAATGAATTTAGTAAAATAACTGTCATTATCAAACTGGTGTTAAGAATAAAAATTAACATGAAATTTTGAGGGAACGTTTTCATAGGGAGTTTTAAAACCAAGGGCAGTTTCAAGTGGGTTGGCATCAAATGGATTATTTATAGTGAAGACTGTTCCATTGTACTGTCATTTCTTTTTTTTTCTTTTCTGTTTTTCCTTGATTATGTTAATTAAGAGCCACTTTCAGTGTCACTTCAGTGTGCCACTTATACATGTTGTGTTAATTGTATTGGGAGGATTCTGTGTAGAATGTGTGTAGTGCTTAGTTGTGCTGTTTCAGGGGCCCATATGCAATGTTGTGAGACTTGGCAGTGTTGTCATGTATTAATTCATGTTTTCGTCATTTATTTTTTGTTTTGCCATTTTATTTATATTTATTTTTTGATAACCATACCCAGCGTACCAGTAATTATAATCAGTTGTTGTTGGTACTCTCTGTATGTTCATTTCCCAAGACTTATTTTAATTTTAATTTCGAGATCCTTATGTTATCATCCTCATCATTATTATTATTATTATTATTATTATTATTATTATTATTAATATTATTATTTTGAGTGTTAGAAACAGTAGATTGTTTATATCTTACATTACAGACATCCTCTGTTATGGAACCATTGTGTTCCTGAAAATCTTGCTGTAATGTGGAGTTCTGTGATGTGAAACTCATCCCCCCTCCCCCCACTGACTTCCATATTCATTGAAAGTCAAATTGAAAAGTACATTTCATGTTATGGAATTCTATGTTATGATAAGATTGTTAGGAACACAACACTTTCATAATGTGGGTGGGATATCTGTCTAGTTTCATCTTTTTACATTCTGATTGCATCATGATTGTTGCAATAATCACCTGTGAGGTATAGTGGAGTTGATTTGAGCGACTGCTTCCTTGCTCTAGGATTTCTGGTCTTATACCAATGTCAAAAAAAAAAAAAAGTCATTATTGCTCAGGATGTGCATAAGACTTAAAAATACCTTTTACTGTTTCATTTTGTCCCTCAATATTTTAAGTTAAAATCCTGTCAACATTGAACTTACTATTTATCCCACTAGACTTGATAAAATTACTACTAGGTGTGTACTGGGCTTGATTCATTTGAATCAACTAACTCCGCACCTTCCATTCCTTTGACCAATAAATTTGTGGTCGCCTTGTACAAATGTTAGAGATTATATAATTATTATTATTAATGCAGCAATCTGGCAGAATTGTTAGCATGCCAGGCAAAATGTTTAGCAGCATTTGTCCATCTTTATGTTCCGAGTTCAAATTCTGCTGAGGGTGACTTTTCTGGCCTTATGTCAAAATTTGAAACCATTATTATTATTTATTACTATTATTTATTATTACTATTATTTATTATTATTATTATTTATTATTATTATTATTATTTATTACTATTATTATTATTTATTATTATTATTGTTTATTATTTATCATTATTATTTTATTTTTATCATTATTATTCACTATAAATATTAATAATAATAATAATATTCTTCGTCTTATTATTATGTTATTATTATTATTATTACTGTGCTATAGCCTTCTTGCTAATGATTAAGCTTTTTCATTTCCGGTGGATTCAGGATGGTCAAGAACCCACAGTAAGTTACATGTGGCATGTTTTTTGGTTTATTTTTTTTTTTTTCCAACCCATTTCCAACCCTGACTTTCGTTTTTGTTTAATTTAATTTAAAAGAAAAAAAATAATTAAAAAAAATGTTTTCAAATTTTTTTTTTTTTTTTGCAAAAATGTATTTATCCATCTAACTATTTTGTTCACATGAAGACAGGCTAATTGAGTGGATAAAAATATAGACATAATAATAAACTTAGCCTCCTTTAATGGGGCTCTCTCTTCATGGTTTGCTGTATCCATCCTACTGTTGTTCTCTAGGTGGGAAATTGTGTTGTGTCTGACTTTAGGGCAAGACAATTAATGCTAACTTGCCTTAATTAATACAGCTTCAGGACTAATTAAGTAATTTTTTTTTTTTCATTTTCTTTTGTTCTGTGTTCTTTTTGTTTTGTTAATTCATTTTGAACTGTTGAAGTAGAATAACAAAAGAAAAAAAATTAATTAATCCTGTTTTTAATTGTTTTTTTATTTTCATTTATTTTATTTTCATTTATTTTATTTTATTTTTTTAAAGTTCATTATTTTTAATTGAGATACCTTTCAGTTTCTGTGAGCTAATTTGTACGTGTGTGTGTGTGTGTGTGTGTGTGTGTGCATTTAATTAGAAATAAATAAAAAAATTCTCCTTGCTTTTCAATAATTAATTATCTTGGAGTAATCGGTGGACTAACATCTCATTAGAATTACCCAATTTTAGAGAAATGCAAATATACGTGCCTAAATCATAAATTTACACACACACACACACACACACACACATATATATATATATATATATATATATATATATATGCATATATTTGTGTACTTAGAGAAACTTTCAAAATTTTATGTAACTTTGACAAGTGCTTTAACATGAAACTCTAAGCCCTTCAGTCACCATTGTAGCCTCCAAAGCACTCTATATATTGAGTTCTATCAGGAATAAACACTGAGATGCTAAAAATATTCAGCTATGTAGAAACAGTGCTAGTCATTCTAATAATCAACCAAGCTGTTATTGTTGTTACCTTGTCTAAGTCCTAACTGAGCAAATATATAGTCAAAAGTATTTGAGCCATGACAAACCAGTTCTTGTCTCAGGCATTATATATTTTAGGACTACATTATCTAATGTATCTTTCCTTTTTCAAGTCTGTTGGGTATAAGTTGAGAATTCGGCAGCTTATTCTAGCAGGTCAAATGACTGTAGAAACTCCTTTGATGGCTCATTATTAAACTCAATACAAGGTGATATCCCTAATAACTGGTTTGGTTGTATCATTGTCATTTAAAATTAGAGAAGGATAGAGGATGAGGTAGAACTTCTCTATGCAACAGAGGTTGCAGGACATTGATACATTCTTAAATTACCATGCTTTATTTAACTCTGTCCATAATACACTGGTGGTTTCATCTTCTCTCTTGATTTTCAAATCAGAGCACTGTGAAATCAAATTACTTTGAAAGTACTGTGGTGCTTTGCAGGTGGCAATAATTTGAGGAGTTGATGTGCTGATGCAGTTAACTCTTTGAGGAGTATTCTGTAAGTCCTGTGTAGCTTGTTGCTTGCTAGGTTAAGAAAGCTGGACGGATAATTTTGATGTCATCATGGGGAATTTTAATAGGACCAAATTATCTGAGTTGGTAGGCTTGTTCCTATCCTACAAAATGGAGAGGTATTTTAATGGCTTTAACATGGGTCTTCAAAAGGGATGCTGAGCTCATGATTCGAAACAGTGTGAGCGCGTATTTAACTGACTCTCCCAGGAGACAAACTACAATGTACAACAAATTCAGGCTGAGGATGACAGTTGAAGTAAACCGTATAATGTTAAACTTCCAAGTTCAGTTAATCATATTATTACTTAACTGATCTCAGAAGCATTTGAACTTTTCAAGAAACAAAATAACACCCCATTCTGCATTCACCCACAATCCAATCACTGTTGAGTGTCCTCTGCATGTTCCAATAAACATGAGCAAGAGGTTATGTACACTATCCTCTGATGGGACCACCAGCCAATAACAAGAAAGACTAAAGTATTCACCAACACCATCTAACCATATCCCTAAAACCACTAGAAAGGGAAATGTTATACAATTTAATCCACCTTGCAACATTGGTGTAAAAACTAGTGTTGCAATCAGGTCAACTCTAATTGGAAAAATGTTGTCTACTCTCAAATTGGAAAAGAGTTGTCATGAATTCCACAAGCTGTTCAACAAAAACAGCCTTAAAGTGAGTTACAGCTGCACAAAAAGCATGTTTAATTAAGAGCTGCTGTGCAAAAGCCAAAACATAGAGCTTTGCCACCTAAACGGCACATGCCTAGAGAAAAGTATTGTATACCAGAATGATGTCTACAAGCAACACAAGCTATATGTAGCATATAGGATACTTATTTAAGCACTAGTACAACGGTTCATTTTGTCATCACCTCCTAGATAACATCAAAGACTGTCTGCTAGAATGAATGAAACTGGAGGACATAATCCCAGAATGTACTGGGTGCATTTTATTATGGCACCAGCACTAAAGAGACCGCTTTGTTTCAGATAAGACTAAAGAATCCTCTTTGCTCAAAGTTCTCTCTGTTCATTTGAGGCAACATGAGAGAGTGATGGGAGTGAGACAACTTTGGGAGTGTAGCTAGTGAACTGGTGTGGGGAGAACATTTTCCCATTATATGTAATAGAACTGCACAGAGGCTTGGGGCAGTAGGAAACATTGTAAGCAAGCTGGACATACATGGAAGAACTATGATTTACAAAGCACAAGTCTGAAGCATTTTAGAGTGCATTTTCTATGCTGAATAAGTCTCTCTTCCAGCATGCTCAAACTCAACCAATCACTGCAGTCTAAAAGAATGCTCTGATAACCATTGCAGTTTGTGTGAAAAAAAAAGCAAAAAAAAAAAAAAAAATTGCTGTCAACAGTTTACAGCACAGAAGACAGTTTGCTGCAGCAACAATATACTCACAAGCCACAGTCCTTCAGAATTCAGAGCAATGCTACCATCATTGTATGAAAGACACTGTCTTACAAGATCCATTACATTCATGCCTGCACATACCTTTCATGATCCATGTTCTGGACAGGATTATTTTTACCATTAAATTGGTATATAATTGAGAGAAAGTACTGAACCATTGAAGTACAGTATATTTATTCACTCAAAGTTGTTGATTCACTCTGACACTGTTCCAATTTTTTCACTTTGTTGCACAAAAGTAAATCCTCTGCTTCAAATCAAAGAATTCATAAAGATATACAACCATGGAAGGTTACTAGTCTGACATCATTTGAAAAATACCTGAAGTTATTCACTCAGATATGAAACTATTAGTAATGGTATTAATCTACATCTAAACACATTTTTAACTCTATTATTGTAGTAGTGAGTACTCTATTGTATTGAGTTCTCAGCAGAGTATTTGTATCGAGTACTGTATTGTTGTTCATATAAATTCATTTATGTGTGTGTGTGTGTGTGTGTGTGTGTGTGTGTGTGTGTGTGTGTGTGTAATGATGGCTGCCACTTGATTTCAAGTAATGCCATCACTTGATTGTTCTCTTATACATGAGCAGGGCGGATGTGGCTTTTCACTTCTGTTAAGGACTTACACTCCTTTGCACAAATGTAGCAATGATGGGTGCCTCTTGAAGTAGATGTTTCAGTAGTGTTTTGAGGAAATTTCATATGACATTTCAATCCCTTTCTAGATACATATTCTTTTCCACACTCTCTGCAAATAGAGATGCCATATAATGCATAGTTGACAACTCCCTTGTGTGTGTGTGGCTTCTCTGATGCCTTACTTAGACAGACATGACCATACTCCTTACATGTTAAATCGGAGCGTGTGCCACCATACTCAGGCAGATTCATATCAAAATCACCCTTACAAACATCTTCCTTGAGCTTTTCATGCTCAATACAATAATATAAATGGGTACACACACACACACACACACACACACAGTTTATCAAAGTTTCATTAATTAGTAGTTACAATACAACTGTCAGGCAGTTAAATGTGATATGTGTATCCACCCACAATTTGACAAGGGATTTTTTTGTATGTAGCTGTATGTTTTAATTGCATTTATTTATTATTTAACTATTAATCTGTTATCTTCTTAGTTACATGTTTACTAGATATCTGGAGTTATAATTGAAATATGTTGATTGTGCCGTGTCTGATAAAATGTGTGTGTGTGTGTCTTTACTTGGTTTGTTCTTTATTGTACTGAAGGTTATTTTTCTGTTTTTGATTTTTTTTTTTCTTCTCATTTTTTTTATAAGCCAATCTTGGCTCCTAGAACTGCTCTATTATAGGACTTAGTTTGACTGTGAGGTCATGTTTTGTTTGTCTTAATCTTAATATTGTGTTTATGATTGAAGTTTCTCAATTCATATTTTAAGCTATCTTGAGATTTTCTAGAGCTATTTAACATGTGTTTATGTGCATTTAGATACAGTTGTTGTTGCTACTATAACTCCAGTTATCTTGATATCAGGCAGACTTGTTTTTCCAGATAGACTCTGCCTAGTGGAGAACTATACTGGACACTCTGACATGGAGTGATGAATCATATATGGTGCAGTGATGTCAGCCAGGACATGTTACATTCCTTCCATTGTCCAATGGATTTCTGTATACCTGTAGCTTCTGGCAACAGCCACAGTGGAGGGGCAAGGTGAACTCAGTTGCTCTTCTACACTTATCGTTGGCCATGTAGTCAGTGAAAGAGCTTCTCTATGAGTGCTCTCAAACTGCTAAAATAAGCAAGCAAATAGTCTTCAAATTTTATAACACTACTCATCTTAAAAATGGGTAAATATTCTTACTGGATAAAGTAGTCCTGAATATAATATACCAAAAAAAAACCGTATAGTCATGGGTTTCAATGATGGTAAAATAACGGTAGGTTTGATACACAGAAACACATTCACATATAGTCATATGATAAGGAGTTAGAGCAGCTGTATTGGTAATAATATATTATTAACCTCTTGGCTTTAAGCCTTGTGAATTGACTCATATTACTGGCATCATTCTGTGCTGTAGGGGTAAAAGGACTGAGTGTATGTGTGCTTGTATTATGTATATAGATGTATATTTATGCATATGTATACATATGTATGAGTGTATATACGTGTGTGTGTGTATGTGTATATATATATATATATTTAAGTGCATATATGTATGTATTTAGATCATCATTTTACTAGCTCACATTCAAATTCTCTACAGATGTTTTGCTTCGTCTTCATGGTACAGACAATTCTACATACTACAACTGTTAAAGACACATCAGACATTTATACATGCACAAGGTGATAAACATGTGAACACACACACACACACACACACACACACACACACACACACACTGAGAAGAAATGTTATAGCAGCAGAACCATGTTGGCTTACAATGTAAATGTTTCAAATCTTGCTGTCAGCTGTTCATTATGAATCCTTATTAAAACAAAAACACATTATTGTTTTGATTAATTATCTCTGTGAGGCAGGCATATATAGGATCTTGCTATACTGCTCTTAAGCATTTCTTTTTAACATCTCTGGAAGGTTTTCAGGAATAACATGTTTATTCCAACAATTAACATATATATATTAATTTTAAGAAATAGGCGCTGACATGGATGTGTGGTTAAAAAGTTTGCTTCACATCCTTGTGGTTTCAGGTGCATTGTGTGGTACTTTGGACAATAGTCTTCTACTTTAGCCCTGAGCTGACCAAAGTCTTATGAGTGGATTTGGTAGACAGAAATTGAAAGAAACCTGTCGTGTGTGTGTGTGTATGCCATCTTGACATCATGAGATGGTTGTGAATGAGTGTCACTGTCATACAAGCGATGTTGTTTGTCTCCAATCTCCTTTTTGAGACACATCTAGCCATTCTTGGAAACATGTAAGGGTTGGCAACCGGAAGGGCATCCGGCTGTAAAATATCTGCATCATTCGTAATGATGGTGATCCAGATTATGCTAGTATAGGAAAACAAATGTGAAAAACGTATATAGGTATGTTGTCACCATGATCATACCTCCACTTTCCATGCTAGCATGGGTTACACAGTTCAACAGGACTCAGTATATTGGAGGACCATGTCTTGCTCGAACGTTTGTTTTGGCATGGTTTCTATAGCTGGATACCCTTCTAAACCCTATCACATATTCACTAGAGAAACACTAATTATATTCATTGATATTTATGCACAACACAGCCTGTATTAGAAAACTTAAGGTAAACTTAAAGTAGTTAAACTACAGTTTTTTTAAAAAACTTTTTGCTGTAGAACTTTAAACAGATGTAAATACATCTTGTTATATTCTCTGTATACAGAAAATCAAAGGAGATTGATTTGATTTGACATGTCTCATGTCTAGTTGGCTACTATTTAGAAGACAAGGACCCTACATCCATCAACTTCATCTTAGTTATATGTTGATTTCTTGTTGACTCTGGAGTAATGTTAAAATTAAGATCCGTGTCGTTTGGCCTTCCTAATTGTGGTTTAAATTCACAGAAGGACACCAATTCAGCACTGCAATCTAACAAAAGTACTTGTCAATTTTACAATGTTATTGTTGTTGCTGCTCACATTACTAAGGCTGTCCATCCTTTCACACCTTTTTACAGTTCAGCGGAGCAAGCATTGAGAGAGAAAAGTGTCTTGCACTTTTTGAGAGAAACAAAGTAATATAAACCACTGACTTTGGCTCAATGTCAAAAACCCTGTTGACTCAGTCATCTCTGGTTCTTATTTTTAATACACAAGTACTTTTGTCCGGATAGTTAAACATAGTGAAGCCTTGTAGCCTAATGGTTAGAGTGTTGGGCTCACAATTATGAGGTTGAGAGTTCAGTTCCTGGGTTGTGCAGTGCATTGTGTTTCTTGAGCAAGGCACCTCATTTCAATGTTGTTCCAGTCTACTCAGCTAAAAGTGAGTACCATTTGAGTGCTGAGACAGCCCTCTCTCCTTCTGGCTATCTCATTCTGGACGTTCTGTTAGGTCAAAAGTGGGAGTGCAGAGAGCGTGTCTATGTGTTCATGACTGCATGGATACTGAAAACAATTATCAAAAACATGATCCTTATCTATGGTGTATATGTATCTGTTTACGTATGTGTGTGTGTGTGCATGTGAATGCATTTTTATTTTTTTAACACAACAGTTATATTCTGCTGGCAACAGCTATGGTTATGAATGAGTTAACATGTGACAGCACAATTTGACTGTATGAATATTTATATGTAATGGCAGAGCAAACACTACAAACCATGCAAGCAGCAGCAGCAGTTGGAGTCTGAAAAACAAACTCATTGACAACAGTTACATTGTTGTATGTAGTACAGTAACCAGTTGTGAATGTTATACAGTTAATGTTTTGACAAGAGTTTGTGGTTAAAATAGTTATTAGTATTACCAAAGTGCCTGTTTACATTCATCCTTGCTCTAAAGTTCAGATGGAAATGTAGGAGACTGAAGGGAGTGGTAGGAGTAGTCAGTGGTGACTCAAGACAGGCAGGCATGTTGGGTGTCTGCTCTATCTAAATATAATTAACTAAGGATTTCTTTAATATCACCAGCAGCAGTATCTGTCATCAGTTTTTACATCAGTTCTTTCAATGTTGCTACTGGCTTAACTGGTCTTACAATACAGTTTTTTTTCTCCATGTGTCTTCAGCTCTTATATCATCATTTGTTTTGTCGGTTTAAAAAAAAAACCTGTCTTAACGTCTTCTTCCTTCTTGAGTGTTCTCTGATCTCTTTTCTGTTAATGTGGGTATCTTTGACTACTAGGCCCCCTTTTCGCTCAAGCTTATGCCATATTTCTCTATTTACATATTACATGATCTAACTCTAAGTGCAGTCATCTCTTTCATAATTCTGCTACCTTTTGACTAATGTTTACTCACTTCCTCCGCTCACTTGTACTCAGTTTAACATTACTCATCCACCAGATCACACTGCACTCCTTCCCCCCTCTCTCTTTCTCTCTTCTCCTTCCTTGTCTCTTTCTCACTCTGTGTGTGTATATATATGCGTGTGTATATATATGTGTGTGTGTGTATGTATGTAGTAGGTGATATAGATGTTGGTTGGTTGGTTGGTCGGTCGATATTCCAGTCACACTTTACATCATAAAGAGAGAGGAGGAGAGAGTTAAAATAAGAGGTGCAAGATGAGTGCACATACAAGGCAAGGTGACTGGAGGAGGAGGAGAGGAAATAAATGACAGAGTAGTTATGGGAGAAGTTATACAAATAAGAAATTTGTTTATTAAATTTTATTTTAAGGCAATAAATACTTCTTTGAAAATTATTCATTTCATCATTTTGTATAAACACCAAAAAACTTAAATTTGATAAAAATTAAATTATAATTATTGTATGTATGCCATATCTCTTGATATTACCCATGGTGGCAAAAGTATACTTTCTAAGTTACCCATCATATGCCAAGTAATGTTTTAGTGAATAAATATATACACCTATATATATATATATGGTTGCAAGCTCCATCACACTGTGCAGCACCTTGGGGAAAGTTTCTTGTCCCATAACCTTGTAGACAAATGCATTGGTATCAAAATTTTAGTTGTCAGAAACTGTGTGGAAGCCCATCATGTATTCTTACCTACACACACACACATATATATGTGTGTGTATATATATATATATATATATATTAGATAAAAAGATATAAATTTGTATATATGTGTGTATGTATTGCTGAACAGGTGCATTGAACCAAAAATACTTTGTGGAACCAATTATAGCCAACAATGCATCATACATGATGCAAAAAATGTTTATATGAGGTGCATGCGTGGCTGTGTGGTAAGAAGCTTGCTTCCCAACCCCATGGTTCCGGGTTCAGTCCCACTGCGTGGCACCTTGGGCAAGTGTCTTCTACTATAGCCTCGGGCCGACCAAAGCCTTGTAGGTGGATTTGGTAGACGGAAACTGAAAGAAGCTCGTTGTATATATATATATATGTATATATCTATGTGTGTGTGTCATTGTGTCTGTGTTTGTCCCCCCACCACCGCTTGACAACCGGTGTTGGTTAGTTTACGTCCCCGTATCTTAGCAGTTCGGCAAAAGAGATCGATAGAATAAGTACCAGGATTGAAACAATAAGTACTGGGGTTCGATTCATTTGACTTAAAATTCAAGGCAGTGCCCCAGTATGGCCGCAGTCTGATGACTGAAACAGTTAAAAGATAAAATATATATATATATGTGTGTGTCTCTCTGTGTTTGTGTTTGTCCCCCATTACCGCTTGATTGCTGGTGTCGGTGTGTTTACATCCCCATAACCTAGCAGTTCGGCAAACGAGACTGATGGAATAAGTATCAGGCTTTAGAAAATTCTTCATGGTGATGCCCCAGTCTTATGACTGAAACAAGTAAACAGAAGATAAAAGATGTTAGATATTTGTATCTACATTCAAGTACTTATATGAATTTAATTTTGTAGAGTTCTTTGGGAGTTATATTTTTTTTGTTAATTGTATTTTCACTAGCAACACTGTTTCTCCTAAGTAATTCAAGTAATATACTAAATATACTTCACTTCTCTCCTTTTTTTTTTTTAAATGAAATATTTTTCAAAGGAAATGAAACCTGTTACACTACTTATGTATAGTCTCAGGTTCTTCTAAAGACCAAACCACTTTACTATCTCATGTTGCTGCTTATATTTCTTGCACAGGAATCATTGTTTTAAGTTTTGGGGCTGTATTATAATCCTAGTGCAGAAATAAAAATAACCTGAAAGGCAATTAAATGATAAAGTTATAAAATTAAACGAGAACAATTTAATGAAGGATAACTAGAATAGACTGCAAGACAGTTCATTACTTTTTGAATTAACAAAATGAGTTGCAGTTGCATTTCAAGCTGTTTTATTAAAGAAGTTCATTCATTTATGGTGAGCACAAAATGATTGGATTAGGGTCTACTGGACAAGATTTTGTTATGTAAATTAGTTAAGAACTGTTGTTGTGCAATGGGAATTGGAAACATATTGCTTGAAGCTAAAAAAAAAAGGGATGATCCTATTGTACTCTGCAGGTGAAAATAAAATTCATTTTCTATTGTTGAGAAATGAATTATCATGCTTAGATGTGAGGTTTCTTTCTTTATCTTTTACTTGTTTCAGTCATTAGGCTGTGGCCATGCTGGGGCACAGCCCTGAAGGGTTTTAGTTGAACAAATCGACTCCAGTACTTATTTTTTAAAGTCTGGCACTTATTCTATTGGTTTCTTTTGCTGAAACCCCAAGTTACAAGGTCACAAACAAACCAACACTGGTTGTCAAACAGTGTAAGTGGCAAGGACAAACAGATGCAAAGACCTACACACATACATTATGTGTGTATGTGTGATGGGTTTCCACACAGTTTCCTTCCACCAAATTCAGTCACAAGGCATTGGTTGACATAGGGCTACAGTAGAAGACACTTGCCCAAGGTTCCAAAACTACTTGGTTGCAAAGCAAACCCCTTAACTACACAACCATGCCTGTGCTTACGAATGTTTGTTTAAAATATATTTGGTAATTACACTCTAATGATTTTTTTTGCATTCAGGAGCTAACTAGCAAATAGAACATGCATTTGAATGTATAATAGAAACTATGATTGTAATGCTAGAAGAATCATTGTCATGGAAGTTACTGCTAGACCTGCCAAGTGAAAGAGAGATTTCATATATTCAGACATAACAAAGAAAATTTTTTAATTGTCTATCTGCAATAAGCAACTTTCAAGCTTTGTCGATGAGAGTTTTTGTTACATTCTTTAACACATCAGGAAAAAATGCTTTCAGTTATTTCAGTTTAATTATATTTGAAATTATTTTCTAAGAATGGTAAAGTTAAATAATTATATTTGAAAAATTTAATTGGAATTGTGATTCTTATATATAGCTTGTGTGTGTGTGTGTGTGTGTGTGTGTGTGTGTGTGTGTGTGCGCACGTGCATATATAGGCTATTTAGCGAATTGATTGGAAGATTAAATATGTTCTAGAAATAAGTTTTTAGATAAATATCAAACTGTCAGAAAGATAGAATAGTTTTGATCAATTACTTACTGCCTATTTACAGATGCCATTGAAATTTATTGTTTGAATATCCGACACCGAATGATCTGGACATATAAATTTGTGATTTAAGATGGTAATCTACTTTGTCTGTGACAACATATGTATATGATTATACATTTAGATACATATTCACATTTGTTTTTACTAATATATATGAAGCAAGATATGTGCTTATAGCAAAGCCTGCAAACATTTAAAAATACCAAGACTTTTCTGCAAGTACTTATATATTTAAAAAAAAAAAATGTTGAGTATTTTTTTGCTTATGTTCCTTGCAATGAAATATGTTTAATATGTATTTCTTTAAAAATTTTACTATATGCATATTATGTGTGTGTGTGTGTGAAAGAGAGAGCATTTGTGTTTTTACCTTCATTTATTTATTTTTATGTGAATACATAATAGTGTGTTAAATAAACTTTAGTCTTATGACTTCAACCTAATTAGCCAGAAATAAATTTTATGAATATTGTTTTTGTTTCTTCTATTTGCATCCTCTCTATTTGTTTATCATATAATAAATATGGAAATTGGATAAGGAAATTAAGCAGTAACGTTTCTGAGTAGCATATTTTTAATGGTTATATTAGAGTTTCACTACCATCAGAAGGCTGTTGAAGCATTTAAAGAATTAACAAGAACTTTTTAAAGTAGGCCAAACTTTGTTCAGCATAAACTAAAAATAAACATAATCCTTCAAAAATAAATGAGTGAATGGATCTCTATAAATTTGATAATGAGTATTTAGTTGTTTGATTGAATTACTGTATAAGTGGATATGTACCCTTAATGCAATTCTCAGGTAGTATGACAGTTTGTACCAATGCTCTCCCTGTGAATTATAGGTACACTCCATCTGACAGCCTTCCATACAGTTTCCTTCTACCTAATTTCACTCACAAGATAGATTGATTCAAGGCTTAGGTAAAAGGCACTTTATTAAAAATGTCACATGATGGGATCGAACCTGGGACCCCTTGATTACAAAATGAGCTTTTGGTCATATAAAATAACATTATCTTCGAACTTATGTCTTTAAAAACAAGTTTAGATTGGTTGCATACTACAACCTCTAAATTTTGTTTTTTTAGTCCATTAGAGTTAATGTATTAATATGAAATAGCTAGCACTATTCTAATAACAGATAATGTGGTGAGCTGGCAGAATTGTTATGGTGAGCTGGTAGTATTGTTAACATGCTGGACAAAGTGTTTAGTGGCATTTCTTCCGGCTTTACATTCTGAGTTCAAATACTACAAGGGTTGACTTTGCCTTTCATCCTTTTATGGTCAATAAAATAAGTACCTGTTGAGCATTGGGGTTGACTAACCCTCTCCCCTAAAATTGTTGGCTTTGTACCAACATTTGAAACCATTATTCTAATAGCAGATCAGACTTGCATTGATTTTGCTTTCTTTCATCTGAGGTAAATATGTACCAATAAGATTGTCTATTTCTTTCCTGCAAAAACATGGCTTCATGCTCAACTTAAAGTACGCATGAGTTTTTATTTTATTTATATTATGAATGTAGTGCATTCTGGTCCCTCAAGGTCTTAATTGTAAATTAGAGCATTATCTTGAGCTAATGTATTTAAATTTGATATCTTGTTAATCAGTAGTGTATAAAATCTGTTGTGAACCCTGTTCTTGGTAAATTTTTTAAATTCTTGAATTATTGGATGAGTTATAGGATGCACCTCTATTGACAATGGCTTAACAGTTCTGTTTCTTTTTCTATAGTTATCAATTTTTTAAAAATTCATATAGAACGGTAAGTAAAAAACTGAGAACATGTACCTTATTCTCTTCTAATTCATGTTGGTCAGTTAAAGTGATAATGACATGATAGTTGTCATTTTCTTACTCTTTAGCTGAGTCACCCCTCCCTCTTCCCCCT
>JAOPUL010000839.1:24291138-24303182 GCA_027564515.1 Octopus rubescens | reverse complement strand
ATGTATGTATGTATGTATGTATGTATGTATGTATGTATGTATGTATGTATGTATGTATGTACGTACGTACGCACGCATGCATGCATGCATGCATTCTTTCCTTGTTCCTTCTTATTTGAAGACTAGTTTAAATTACATCTCACAATGCAAGAACAACATTAGGGAGTTACTACATGGTTACTTAACATGCTAGAAATACCAGCCAAAAGTTGCAGATAAAATCCACCAGCTCAAACAACAAAATAACACATTGAATAATGCAGTGCTAGATACTCTTAGAATGATAGGATGGTCATGGCTGGAATGCTATTGATTGTTGGCCTGCTTGATCAAGAATGACCAGTGGTTAAGCGACTACATCATTAGTTCTTTGTAGTGTATTGTTTGGGCAGTGTGGCTCCTTGACTTATTCAATGTAGCAACCAGGTCTTAAGTCAGTATGTTACCATAGGATGGCTAAAAGTAGCTGTGTTAATTGGAGCAAGGATACAGTATAATTAAGGAGTAAATATATTTAACTTACAGTGCTGAATTTCAGCTCTGTTATTGGGTCTGGAAGTAACTCTAGTAATTGTACCTTCACTCACTATGTGCAGTCCTTGGCCACAATCATTACCACCTTGAGTAACTGAGTCTGAAATTTGTGAGTCATTGAACATATAGTTATTTTCAAATATGTCTACTTTATTCAACACTTACCACAGATGTTGTCTTTTTTTTTTAGCTCGCGTTAGGCTTGACCCAGCAGACCTATAATCAAAGACATTCTAGTACTGGCCACCTTTCCTTTTTTTATTTAGAGATCCAGTATAGCTGGGGAGTTAACTCTGCAATGGACTAGCCTCCCATTCAGGAAAGAGTGTTGTAATCTCACTCACTTATGCACAATGGAAGCTGTGTTAAACTCCAGCCTTTTGAGTCCTAGGGCTCATGACAAATCTAAGTTCCAAGTTACAGTGTATCTAGGACTACATTTTTCTTTTTTTTACAATTTCATTTCAGAAGTGACTCCAGTGTGTGGCATTGATAAGCCACAACTCCGATGAAATTAACCCTGAAGTGATCACAAGAGTTAATTTTGTTTTGCCTACAGTTACATATTTAGAAGAGATCTGTTCAACTACATTTCAGCTAATTTGCAGTAGGACAATACTTTGCTCTTCAAGGGATACTTGAAAAAATTGAAACATTATTATTATTATTTTTATTATTAAGGCGGTGAGCTGGCAGAATTGTTACTGAGCCGGACAAAATGCTTAGTGGCATTTCTTCTGACTTCATGTTTTGAGTTCAAATGTTAGTGTGGTCAACTTTGCCTTTCATCCTTTCATGGGCAATAAAAATAAGTACCATTTGCACTGGGGTCAATGTAATCAACTAGCCTCCTTCCCCAAAATTGGAGGCATTGTGCCTACAATAGAAAGGATTATTAATATTATTATTATTATTATTCCTTTCATCCTTCCGGGGTCGATAAAGTGAGTACCAGTTACGAACTGAGGTCGATAAAATCGACTACTCCCCTCCCCCAAAATTTCAGGCCTTCGTGCCTAGTATAGAAAGGATTATTATTATTATTATAGATTTATTGGAGAATTGTTAGAGCCCTATCATATTTGTTCCAGCTGTTTATGTTTTGAGTTCAAATCAAAGGTCAGCTTTGCTTTTTATACTTGTGAGGTTGATAAAATAAAAGTACTAGAGTCAGTTTAGCCAATAATCCTCTCTCCCAAAGTTTGAGGCCCCTTGCCTAAATTAGTTATTAGGGTTGTTGGATTGGCAGAATTGTTAGAGAGTCGGACAAAATGCCTAAATGTATTTGTTCCAGCTTTTTATGTTCTGAGTTCAAATCTCACTGAGGTCAGCTTTGCCATTCAACACTCCCGAGTCAATGAAATACCATGCAAATACAGGGATCGATAGAACTGACTCCTCCCCTGTGTCTAAATTAGAAACAATTATTATTATATATGATAGCACAGTTGTCAGCTGAGCAAAAGATGTGAAGTTTGATTCCTGTCAGTTTGTTCATTGATATTTTTCACTTTTGAAATACTATCTCTATTACAGGTCCCAAACGTCACTCTATAACAAGTCTTCTCTCTCTCTCTCTCATACACACACACACACACACACCTGTTAAACAAGCCAAGACTGTTAGTATCATGTTAAGTTTTAACTGAGTGCTGTATTGTCTAAGTTTTCACTGGGAGCTGTGTGGAGTGCAAATAGTGCACACGGGATATTTTGAATGTCTATGAGGTGGTATCAAAAAGTTCCCGGACTAGTTATGTTTAATAAAAAATAACATATTTACCTAAGTTTTAAGATCATCTCCTTCAAAATAGTTACCTTGCGCAGCAATACACCAGTCCCAGCATTCCTGTCACTTTTGGAATCCAGCCTGGAAGTCATTTTCCGAAAGCAAGTCAAGGACCATCTGCCTCAAAACATCGCAGTAGAACTCTCAATTGAGGGTCTGGCCCTGGGAGACGAATTCTCGATGCACAATTCTGCAGATGTCGGAAAAAAAAAACGATGAGCATGCTCTTGATTGAGCTGCGGCTCGGTCATGCCTCTTCCATTGTGACAATTACTGATTTGTTTCGGTCACACCCGTAGACCCAACTCTCGTCACTGATGATAGTCTTTGACATGAAGAATGGGTCATCAGTGGCACACTGACAGAAGGTTCATACTCATTTACTGGTTCCAATCAGTGAGCTGTAGACATGCTGGGGTACTCCCATTTCAGAGATATCTATTTCACATCCTGAAACTGGAGCTATGGATTGATTTATATGCAAGAGTCACATAGGACAACTGGAGTACTTCTTGTCCATTTGGTTCATTACTACAGAGTTAAGTGAAATCTATTGAATCATTTTATGCCCAGGGTGACTTTTGAAGTGTTTACTATGATTTAAGCAATTCAAACTAGATCCATGTTTTCCTATGTCCAGGTTAAGTATCAACTGCACCAATCTCCAAGGTTTGAAGGGTCTTGCAAAGACCATGAGCACTGCCCCCTTTATCTTGACAAGCTTATTAAAAAAATATTTATGAAGACCAACTGCATGTTAGCTCTTGTAGGAAGATCTGTCAGAATCTGTCTCTACCACTTTTTCTTCAGTTTAGGCCATTACATTTCTGGTCATATCAATCCCTCATAGGTGGCCCTTTTCAAAGTTATTCTAGTCCTCTTTGAAGTTTTTCTAGAACCTAAAATATTTTATAAACATCAATGTTCTGCTAACATCATGCTTAGAAAATTGAGGATATCACTTAAGTGTGTTGGTGTTTTGTTAAGTAAGCTGATCAATATATTCAGAATGTCAGCTATTAAGCATCTTAAGCATGCCAATGACACCCAGCTATGTCTGATCATCTTTCTCTTTTACTGCTGCTTAAATAATGTTAATCAATCAAGTCTCTTTTAGTGTGTCTCCTTACATATTTACTTCCTACTAGAACATGTCAAGAATCTAGCCTAGTCTCTCCAGCTTGTTTTCTTAATGTCTTTCTTTCCTTTCTTCCTTCTGTCACTTCTACAAACTGCATCCCTTTTAGAACTCCCCTAATCACATTTGTTTGTTTTAAATTCTGTTACTCCTAACACTCCCCTTCTACTCTTACTAAACCACAATTTTTAAATAAGTTACTCAACTTTATACTCCATCAGCTCTTACTTATCAACACAACTGCATGCAAGATACTCTTTGACTTTTCCTCTTGCTAATGACTGAAAATATTTATAAATATGAAGTGATTGAGTATTATAGTACCAGTTAATGTAGGTCTTGAATTAAAAATTTATTGCAGGCACTACGTTGTGTATGTGGGCAATAAGTATAATTGACTATGTATGTTTCATTTTCCCTAGTTGAGGAATGTTATCTGCAATAGACTGGTATCTTATTCAGGTACAGATTTATCTCTGATCTAGATATTACCATTAAAACCGGAACTTAGTGCTGCAGCCTATGTGTCTTTTGAGGGTTCATACTCATTTACTGGTTCCAATCAGTGAGCTGTAGACATGCTGGGGTACTCCCATTTCAGAGATATTTATGTAAGTTCTGTCTAACCAACACTGCTACTATCCTCAGCAGTAACTGTACAAAAATCTATCTACTGCTCTACAACCTTCCCTTTTATCTGCATTTGTTGGTCTTAACTAGCCAAGTACTGAACCCACATGCCTGATTTGTTTAGAATCGAGACACATTCAGAATTATCTCACCAATCTTCTCTCTAGACCATTGTTAGGTGCAAGAAGCAGAGGAGGAGATGCACAGCAACACCATCGCTTTAAATTAGTGATGCAATTAAGCTGGAGCAGGCTGGACATTGGAGAAAATACATCCAGACTGTCATACTGTAGACCACATGATATTATAGATGTGCTCTAGAAAATCTCTGGTTTCAATAAAAAAAATTTTAACCAGAAGTATAAAGTCTCAGTCATTATTTGATGTAATTGATGACCAGCCTAAGCATTTCTGTGATCATCTCACGAACAACACGACTGCCTGTCAGTGTGTGCAATGTACTCTGCAACCAGCTGGAGGTCTTGTATATCCAGAGTGGTAAATCTTTGAGTAGTACCAAACTTGTTTTGACCAGTGGCTTGTGTTCCACCAGTGACTTTTGCTCCGACTTTTGCTCTGGACTAACCAGGACTACAAAACAACAATAACTAATGGTTCCTGAGGTGGACTATTACACATTTAACTGGGAAGAGAAGCATTGGGACCTTTTAACCATTTTGTTACCTTATTTCTATTGGTATACCACTGCCTTTGTTGCAATTCCTTTTTAAAACAATGAAGAATTTAATAAAATAACTTTGTTCTTAATAATCTGGTGTTTGGAACATAAATGAAATATGTTTGGAACATGAAATTTTGATGGAAGGTTTTGATTTAGTTCACTATAAAACAGTAGATTTATCTTATAGGACTAGTGGTCATCTCAGGCATGTTGGTATCAGAAGGGTTAAGAGGCGGAGTGTGTCTTATTGAAATCATTATTAAGATGTTGGATTTGTTATTATGACCATAAAATTACTTCCTTTAATGTTATCTTCTGTTGTGTTGTGCAACTCCAGACATATTCTTATGGTGTATGGCTATAGAATTATTATTTAACCCCAGATTGGCTTCAAACATTCAATGTGATCATCCCATTTTTCTTTGTTCAGACATAGTATATCTACAACTACATTATCCAATGATGAGTGTTTTTAATACAGTAGGGTATATTTTGAGTTAGAATTGGTTGTTATTTGTGGCTAGTTTGAGACATTTCATAGATGCTCTATTGTTGACTCCAAGGCTAGTATAGAGTACAGAATACTAGGAATGCATTTTAGAGATAAGCAAATATTTGGTAATCACTGTTCTCCAAAAAGAAAAAAAGAACTTGAGAAGAAACTGGTAAAAATGAAAAAAAATCCCAGATGTATTGAATAATGTACTAGTGCCAATATTTGTTGGTTTCCATGATATACTATGTATTCATGTGTATAAGCATCATTCAGTTGAATGGAAATGTCCTCTGGGTTGTAACAAAGTAGGAGTGGAAGAAGGAAGAGTCTGTGTGTGTACGCAGGTATGCAGGAGCTGTGTGACACAGTTAGTCACAATATACAAAAGCTTGTTATTTAACTCCAGAGTCGGCATTGATTGAGTAGAACTATGATCAAAGGTGTTTCAGCCATGATCATTTTGGCTCTATTTCTTTTTTCAGCCATAGTGTACTCTCAACTACACTATTCAATATATATACACACACACACACACACACACACACACGCACACATTCACACATATATATGATATCAAGGTGTGATTTTAGGAAGATTTGGCTGCTGTTATGATCAGGTAGAGTGAATACTTAGATGCTTCCTCGTTGGCTCGTAGCATCTGGTGAAATAATATCTGATAGCAAATCACTGTCTTTACTTTGTCGGAAATGACACAATATCCAGAAACATCATCATGTGCAATTTTACTCCTGGCAGTACTCTTTAGAGCTCTAGATCATTCCAGCCAGCTGAATGAAAAGGATTCTTTTACAGATCTTAGGTTGTTTTTTTTTTCTCTTTCTTTTTATTCAAAAATAAAATGTTTTTACCTTTTATTCTTCTCTTTGACTATATTCTCAGTATTTTGCTCTAACTGTTGCTGCTACTGCCACTACTACTACTACTAACGCACCTTTAACATGTAACAGCATATAGTAGTTGCTGTGTATGTACATATAATAGATATATGTGTGTATAATATACATGTATGTTTGTATGTGTGTATGTGCGCATGCATATGTATGCGTGTATGCATATATCTACACACACACATATAGGTTAAATGGGTTTTTTTTTTTTTGCTGCGGTTGTTTGATGACCAAATCACTCAACTTTCACTGTCCCTTTCTTTACTCCTGCTCTCTTTTCTTTCTGTCTCTTTGCACTCTCTCTCTCTCTCTCTCTCTCTCTCTCTGTGCCACTGTAGTAAATTAGGCTCTACTTCGGTCTGCCACCTCTGATTCCCTTTCAGTCAATCTTAGGATATGGCTCTACTCTTGTCCCATATCATATTGGCTCTAGCACTAATATTCCTTCTTGCCCCTCCCCCTACCTGCCTCTAATATTCTTTTTTTCTTTCTCTTCTTCTGCTCCCTGTCTTAGTGCATATTGTCACTCCTTCCAACTTTTCCTTTTCTAATTCCTTTCAACCAAGACTTTCTTTCATCCCTACTCATTCTCCTTTTAATGTCCTCTGATTCCTTGTTGTCTTTCTCTCCATGTTTTTGTTACCCTCCTAACTATTCATCTTGTCATCTCCCTATTGTTTCCTCATTTATTCTTACCTTCACTTTCTGGATTCCATCCTCCATCCAATCAGCCACTATATTCCATCACATACCCCTCATTCTCATTTGTAAACCCACCTCCAATTGAGAGATCTTCTACCTGGTCACTCATTTCGCTAGAAACGGCAGCCAAACCTCACCTTACCATCTTATAAAAGAAAACATTCGATATTATGGCTCTAGGTATACTGTGTGACAATAAGATGGATGGTCATAACTGGAATGCTTTTAGCCATAGCTCTGCTTGACAAGAGCTGACATGGGGCTAAACAACAACATTTCAATCCAGCTGTCCCCTGCCCTTAATCTACTCATCCTTCTGACTGCCATCATCACTTATCATTCAGCCACCCTAACACTGGCTGTGAATACTCTACAGACACATCACCCCCAACTGCTCAAGCGTGTTGTTTTACCAAGTCAACAGTGGTGTTTTTCTCTTTACTTCTATTCTAGATAAATGTCTGGAAACGCTACAATGATTTCAAACGTCTTCACAAATCTATGTTAGCTCTTCATAAGGCGCTCCACCGCAAAGAAGATTTCCCCGAATTCGCAAAGCCAAAATATTTTGGTAAGAAGCCGTTTTAACCACCTCGTTCTCGAATGAACGTATGTGTGCACGTATGTGTGCACGTATGTGAATATATATGTGTGAGTGCTTGTGTGCTGAACTGAAAAAAAATTAATAATTTTTTTAAAATGCAAGCAAGGCTATAAAATTAATCATTTTGACACCACTGATGGTGTTCTGGGCACTTATGTATATCTTTACTAATGTACCCCTACTGTCAAAACGGGATAGCTATTTAAATGCAGTTTCTTTATTTTATTGACCCCCCCCCCCATCAACATTTCAGATACTTTACAATAAGTTTTGACTTTCTGTTAAATTTTGAGTTACTATTGTTTAACTCTGCCCTATTTTCCCCATTTACTGTTACAAAAATATCCTAGTTATGGCAGAATATCAAATGAAATTATTTTATTTTATTGCCCTGTAGAGCACTAGTGGTTTTCTGTTTTGCTTTTCTAATCACACCAAGGATACATGTATCTTTATTTCTTTGAGAGGAGGAGGGTTTTGATAAAATATATACCAACAAGTACAGGATCTATTTAATTAACCTACATTATCTTTACCAAACTCTCTGAGTTTAGACATCAGTATTACATATATATAATCTGACTGGATTATCTTAGAAACTATTACATTTCCTTGTGCTCTAAGCTTTATTGTTGGCCAGAAAATACTCATTTAAATTTCTCAGAGTTATGACTGAAATTATTTAACTCTTTTGTTACCATATTTCTGTTGAAATACACTTACTACCTTTGTTTCAATTAATTTTAAACATAATGAAGAATTTAGTGAAATAACTTTGGTGTTATTAAGCTAGTGTTTGAATCATAAATTAAACATGAAATTTTAATATAAGGTTTTAATTTAGATCATTTTAAAACAAAAAGTTTGTATTATAGAACATGAAGTGGTCTCAGGCAGGTTGGTATTAAAAAGGTTAATTGAGAAATATTTTATTATTTTTAACTTACATTGATGTTCAAAATCCCTTGTGATGCTTAATCATATTTTTTCTTCACATTCTACATTCAAATCCTACATAGGCCAAGTTTTTTTTTTCATTCTTCTGTGAATGATAGAATAAGAACAAGTCATTTATTGTCATTGATTTAATCTCATTTTCCTTCTTCTCCCAGAAAACCTTTTTGGCTTTGTGCTTAAGCTAGGAATCATTATTTTTAATTAACCCAAGATTTTGATTAAAACGAGATTTTGTGTTAGTAGCAGTTAGTTTTTTTTTAATTCTGTTTCCTCGTTCAATGACGACCATGTTGTATATAAATGCAGGAAAGACTTTTTTTCTCTCAAAATGCAATCCACATAGCATCACTTAAGTGAGGAAGTAGAACCAGAAGAGATCAAATTTATGCAATTACACCTGTCACAAGACATTTCAGAGATATATATATAAAAGATAACAAGTTCTAATGTTTTGTTGTTTTGGGAGAAAACCCCTAACTCTTTGTAATCTCATTCTACTTAGTTCTTGGAGGAATATTCTATGGAAACTAGGTGTTGAACACTGCCCTTATAAGTCTTTGTCATTTGTGAAAAGGCTAACTCTTTTAACCTTTTCTTAGAACTGTGTAAGAACAAGCACAACAATCTCGCCAGTCTCAGATGGCTGCAAAGACCTGGCAACAGATCTTTCCTCCAGGTTAAACCATTAAAAAAGGTCTTTATGCTTGTATGTGTGTGTGTCTATTCTATTTTTGTCTTACTCTCTCTTTACCTCACTCTGTTCCAACTAAGTAAGACAACAGGGTAACCCTGTTAGTAGAAGTTAGGAAGGTAAAGGAGGAGGATGAATTACTGTGACTGAATATTATCTGTTCCAACTCTCTCTCTCTCTCTCTCTCTCTCTCTCTCTCTCTCTCATTCATTTTTGGTTCTCTATTGAGTTTAATAAACCCTGATTTTACAATAGTACTTTTTCTTCATAATAGGCCTACAGAAATTCAAATTAAAAGGCAAACTGGGGGGCAATGGTTGGCAGAATTGGTAGAATATCTAACATAATGCCTTGTTACAATTTAGTTATGTCCTTGTATGTTCTTAGTTCAAAACTAGCCAGTGTCTCTACTTTGCCTTTCATCCTTCTACATTTGATTGGAATAAAGTACCACCAAAGAACTGGGGGGGGGGGTGACAATATAATTTGAAGTTATCATTCCCCACAAATTTGTGGCCTTGTACTTATGTTAGGAATTACTATTATTTGGCAGGATCAATAGATTTTTCAGATGAAATGCTTTGCAGAATTTAGTTACATTCCCCAAGTTTAAACCTTGCTAAGGTCAACTGTGGCTCTTATTCTTCTGGGATTGATATATTCAACTGAACCTTCCCCCAAGAGATTTATGACTTGTTCCATTTTTAGAAATCATTTGTGTAATACTATTTGTTGTTGGGAGGGGGGGGGCGTCTCCTGACTCTTTGTTTTGTCTCCTGATGAGGGTGAGGGGTTCATTTGATATGGCTGCTTATCGTTGTTAAGTGGTGTTTTAGGTTTCTTTATCTCAGTGATTGCTCGTTATTCTCTTTTATCATTAATTATCATTTATTTAATTTTTTCCCCCTTCAATCTCCTTCCCATACAATCTTGCAAACTACTCACCGTCCCACCTTCTTCTACTCAGCTCGTGTCTTGTGGGACCAGCCGGGTACCTGATTGCCATTATCTATCTCTTGCAGCTCCTACTGGTCATTTTCTCTTTCTCTCTCTCCCCTTTCCTTTACTAGATGTAAATAGTCATGTTATTAGAACTTGCTCTTCCTCCTCACTTCTAAGAGTAATCCCCTCATCCCATAACATGAAACTGACTCCCTACCTCTCCCAGGGTCTGTCAGCCTGCAAACTGCATGACAACCACAGTAGTGCAGCTGGCATGAAAAAGGCACCCGGTCCATGCTGTAAAGTCTTTGGCATTAGGAAGGGCATCAAGCTGTAGAAGCCATGCCAAAGCAGACATTGGAGCATGATGCAGTCCTTGGGCACATCAGACCTTGTCAAACCATCCAACCCATGCCAGCATCGAATATGGACATTAAATGATGATGATGATGATATTCCACATTTTCTCTTAATCCTGTTATGATTTTAACCCTTTTGTTACTATATTTCTGTTGAAATACACTGCCTTTGTTTCAATTCATTTTGAAAACAATGAAAATTTTAGTGAGATACTTTTGTAGCTAGTTATTAAACAGGTGTTTGGAGCATAAATCATCCTGAAAATTTGATGGTAGGTTTTAATCTAGGTTACTTTAAAACAGGAAATTTGATTCATAGAACTAGGTGCAGTCTCAGGTGGCTTGGAATCAAAAGGGTTACAACGGATAGTTGATTGGCAGAATTATGAGTCAAACAAAATGCTTTCTGATATTTAGTTACAGTCCTTTACATTGTAAGTTCAGAACCTGCTGAGGTCAACTTTTCTTTACAGGGTTGATGAAATAAAGTACCAGTCAAGTACTGGGATTGATGTAACTGACTTACTCCCTCCCACTAAAATTGCTAGCCTTATAACTAAATTATTATTATTATTAAAAGTGATCGCAAGCTGGCAGAATTGTTACCATGCTGGACAAAATGCTTAGCGGCATTTCTTCTGGCTTTTCACATTCTGAGTTCATATGCCGCTGTGGTTGAATTTGCCTTTCATCCTTTCAGGGTTTGATAAAATATGTATCAGGTGAGCACTGGGGTTAATGTAATTGACTAGTTGTCTTCCCTGAAATTTCAGGCCTTGTGCCTATAGAAAGAATTATTATTGTTAATAAATGATAACCAATAATAGAGTACTAGTCAAAATGTCTTGTGGAATTTAGTTACATCTTGAATTTGAATCCCACTGGAGTTGATGTTCATCTCTTGGAAATTGAGAGGAAAAACACCAGTCAAACATTGAGATCAATTTTATCCAATAACCCCTCCCATAAAGTTCTAACCTTGCACCTATACTATTGTAATAATGATTATAATACCAACGATTGCTTACTTAGCAATCATAATACTAATGATTTCTTCACATTGCAAAGAACCAACAGAAGATAGAAATGCGTGTTCTTTTCCTCTTTCGTTAAACATAGATTGGACTAGTTCATGTTGGTGTTGGGGGAGACAGCATTGAAGGAGTGCTTCCATTTGTTGAATTGAGATAACCATTTCACCAGTTTTTTTTAGTTTTTTTCATTGCTACTTTTGTAACCTTGCGGATACTAGAAAGCTAGCATCAAATAAATAAATAACTAGAGAAACTCCGCTCAATATCTTGGTTGTAGTTGGTACTAGGAGACTAATTCCGCTAGACAGTAGTAAGAGCAAGACTTGGTAACTGGAAAAATACTTGTATTGTAAAAATAAACACAACGGTGAGACTAGGCAAGAGTTAGACCTCTCCCGAGGAAATGACAAACAAATCATTTTATATGCTCACTTTAATAAGCCCTCTGATAACTATCCATTGATTGCACATGGATTAATTCAATTATGTTAAACATAGGCACGGCGTGGCTGTGTAGTAAGAAGCTTGCTTCCCAACCACATGGTTCTGGGTTCAATCCCACTGCGTGGCATCTTGGG
>JAOPUL010000839.1:23974143-23984143 GCA_027564515.1 Octopus rubescens | reverse complement strand
TAGATCGTGATATCGATTTTTGGGTTGGGTAGTGCTTTGTGTCCTTGTGTAAGGCTCTCCATATCACAATGTTCCAGTCCACTCAGCTAAAAATGAGTCCCGGAGGGTGGGGGTAGGGGTGATCCTGCAACATAGGATGTCTTCTACTCTCAGTCTAAAAACGCCTTGGATATCTTATAAACTTCGGTTTCATGAGCCCATAAACGTGAGGCAGATCTCCTCTTCCATTTTCAATATATCCTACCATTTTTCTCTATATCTTATTTCCTAAGTGCGTTCCACCCCCTTCTTTCTCTTGCTCTTCCATTCGCTTTTTGTCAGACCTTAAAAAAATATCTTAACTGAAACCGAGAAAACTAATGAAGGTCCACGCTAGTAATTTATCTTTGTTTCTCTTCCCCTTCCACATCTCTCTCTCTTTTTTTCGCGTTTTCATGTTTTCTTTATTCTTTCTCTCATAATTCTTTCTTTTCCAGCATTCTTCTTTTCATCTTCAACTTCATTATTATTTTTTTTTCTTTACTTCTGCTTTCTTACAGATCAGTCAATCTTATCCTTGCTGTCCTCTTCATCTGTTACCGTTCTCTGAATCTAATCACCTGTTTATCAACCACCAATCTTCTTTCTCTTCCCTCCCTCCCTATCTATTTCCTTCTCTTACTTATATCATCTTTTAAACTTTCAGTCTTAATATTTGTCGTCAGTCACTCAGTTCGTTTATCTCTCTTTCTATCCCACCAAATCTCGTTTTCTTATCTCCTTTCTGTTTCGTCCCTCTTCGCCATTTCTATCCCCATTCCTCTTTCCGTCCACCTTCACCTGTTCTTTTTCCCTCGTTTTCTTTTCTTTTTTTTAATCCTCTTTAAGGCGGCAAGCTGGCAGAATCAGTAGCATGCCGGGCAAAATGCTCAGTGACATTTCGTCCATCTTTGCGTTCTGAGTTCAAATTCCGCCGAGGTCGACTTTGCCTTTCATACTTTCGGGGTCGATAAAATAAGTACCAGTTGAACACTGAGGTCGATGTAATCGACTTAACCCCTTCCCCGAAACTACTGGCCTTGTGCCAAAATTTGAAACTAATATTTATCCTCTTTTTCTTTTGTTCCTTTTCGTTCCGGGTTCAATTCCTGTGAAGGTCAGCTTTGCCTTTCCGTCTTCCGGGTTCGTACAGAGGGCGATTTAATCAACTAACCCCCTCCCTACCAACTGTTGCCTTATGTCTATGTTAAAAACCATAATTCGTCCCATTTCCCCAATCATTTATTATTATTATTATTATTGCATAGCCTTTCACCCTTTTTTCTGTTCTCTCCTCTTTTCTCTATTCTTCCGTCTACTCATCATTCTTTATATTGGTCTACGATTTCATTCTTTCTTTATCTTTTCGTCTCTTGACTTTACTCCTCACTTCCTTTTAAATCCCTCTCCATCCTTCTGTCTCTTTAGTTCACCCCTTTACTCCATTTTATTCCCCTTTGTATCTTTCTGTCTCTTTTCCTCTTCCCGTCCTTTCCGTGTTTTTTTTTTTTTTGCTATTTACTCTCTTCATTTTCCATTCTGTCTATTTCTCCTTCTAACCATATATCTATTCGCCTATTTTCCACCACATCCTCCCACTTTTCTATCTTCACATTTTCCTCTTAATTTCACTGTTTTCTATTTTCTTTTTCTCTTATCTCTCGCTTTCCTCTATCTTTCTCTCTAGCCCCCCCCCCCCACCTCGAGCATTTTATCTTTTCTTTCTCTTTCCCTCATCCCTTTTCTTTCTTTTCTTAACCCTTCACACCATTTTCTTTCCTTCAGTATTCTTCCATCTCTATTCTTCACCCCTTCACACACTTTTTCTCTCTCCGCATTCTTTGCCTTTTCCCCGTTTCCCGTCCGTCTATTTTTTTTTTCTTTTCTTTTTCAACTCGCTCTCTCTTTTCTCTTATAGTCACATATCCTTTCGTTTTTTCCCTACCACTCTTTTCCCCCTCTATTTCATTTTCTCCTTAGTCCCTCTTTTTTTTCTGTTTCTTTTATCTTTAGCTTTCTCTCTCTTTTTATCCAACTGTCTCATTTCCGCCCTTCACCTCACTCGGGTTTTAAACATTTTTTTATCTTCTTTTCTATCTGTTTTCTATCTTCACCCTCCTCTCCACTTACAATCAGTCAGACAGATAGATAGGCAATAAGTCCTTCATGTCCGTGGTTTTTTACACGTTAAATTAACACATAAACGCCAGCCAGTCAGCCGGTCTACCTCCCCTTCATATGTTACTTACCTAACTACCTATCTCTATATCACTGTCACTCTCAATCTTTTCCTCTCTTTTTATATCTATTCCTGTCACCCTGTATTTCTTTTATTCTCTTTATATCACTTTCCGTCATTCTCCTGTCTGTCCCTTTCCCTCTCTGTTTACATCTATTTCTGTCACCCTGTGTTTCTTTCACTCTCTTTTATATCTCTTTCTGTCAATCTGTCACTCTTTGTTTCTTTCTGTTCCTCTCTCCCTCTTTCAACTTTCTCTATTTGTCTTTCTATCTCTACATTGAAAAACTCCGCCCCTCACTCTCAACTTCCTTCTCTCTCTCCAACTTCCATTCGAACGCTTTCTGAGAAAAGAAGTGAAAAAATATGTCAATACAACATCATGGAACGGCTGAGAAACAAACAAAAATAAACAGAATTAATTATAGAACGTAACAAAGAAACAAGAAAAGAAAAGAGAAAGGAAGACAGGAAGGAAAGAGCACGCCTAGAACGAAAAAAAAATTAAACTTTTAGAGTTCAATTTTGTCGCGAGTTGTACGAACTTGGAGGTGGGACCTCCAGTTAAAAAAAAAACCCTCTCTCATCATCATTCGCACATTCGTATAGAGAAATATATAACCACGCATACGCACACACACATATATAACATAATATACATATATTAAGGCCCCCAAAAATGGCGGATGAACAAAGTGACCCGGGGGAAGACACACATTGGGATCTTAAGTACAGGTCTGAGGAAGAAATGGAATTTTTTACTGAGATGGCATTACATGAAACACAACGTTGGATAGAAGTGAGTGGTGCAGTGAACGCTGTTTTCTTTTTCTGCTTTTATTTTGTATGTTTTATACCGGTAGTGGTTGTTTGAAATGCTGTTGCTTGATATGGATGTACAGAGCAACGGGATTAGCTATATACCCTGCGGTATTTATTTAGTTTTGGCAGCTTTTTACATATGGGTTCAAATGTTGTCGAGGTCGACTTTACCTTTCGTCCTTCCGGTTTCGATGAAAGAAGTACAAGCGAAGTATTGGAATTCATTTAATCGATAGTGTACCTCCCTGCAAAACGTGTGATGTGCTGCTATATCAGGAATCTTAGTTGGTCGCGGTCGATTTAATCGACCACATATACTTCCTCTTTCCTGTGAAAAGTTTATCCTGTGACGAAAACTTTTATCAAGATAAATCGCTTGTTTTTTCTTTGAATAATGTATAAGTTTTTTTTTTAGTTTTTTCTTTTTTTTCTATCAAAACTAAAACCAAGTGCGAGTAAATACCATTCAGGTTTGGCGTAAATAACTTAAAGGCCACTCAAATAAACAATGTTAACTTTTATGAAGTTGACTGTAGTAAACAACAAGCGCAGCAAAACGAAACCAGTATATGTCAAAATAAAAAATAAAAAAATCTCATTAACGTCATCGATTAAAAAACATTCAGAAATCATTCAGATATATTTTAAGGGCTTAGTTTCGAAGTAGCTGTCCCTCGAAGTCCCATGTTGGAAATATAATCTATTAACAATATTTAAAACAAAAAAGTTAATACTTTTAATTGTGTGTCAGAGGTATTTTGGTTATGTTGAAAAAAAAAAACTTAGTGGTCAAACGTTAACAATTTTGTAAGTTTTAAGATAATACTTCTTAAAGACATAAACAGACATTAGTTTTGTTATGAACGTGTATATTTATTATATAGTCACATTATGTACACTTAATTAGCTCCCTACGTTTGGTATCAAAAAGTTATGGCTCAACTAAAGGGAGCACTATATAATCGACCAGCCTACTAGAAATAGCAGCCAAAGTCTTGCTAAAATTGCGTCCTTCCGTCTTAAAAAAAAGACACATGATAGTATTGTCCAAAGTACACAATGCTTAAAAATATATCGCAGTGGTCATGGCTGGAATGCCTTTGATCATAGATCTATTCAATCAGAGCCGACTCGATGTTATACAACACCACAAGCAACCAGAACGAGAGCCTCGTCGTGTTTGCTTGACCTGCTAGAAATATCAGCCAAACCTCACTTAACACTTCAACGTCTCATCTCAGAAAAAAAGAAAAAAAAAGAAAGACACTATGTATGTAGTGATTTACAAATATATGTAGTGACCAGAGGAAAGGCTTTGGTCATAGCCCTGCTCTGTCTGGGTTGACCTGTGGTTTAAGACCACAGATCTACAAGTTCGGTTATATCAGTATTTTTTAAAAATACGGAACACAGTCACACGCCGAGAGTAAAGTACACTATCAAATGACGAAAAAATACTTAGTAAAAAGCGAGAGTTTCTGAATTTACTGTAGACGCATACCTCTGCTAAATCTTTACTGGAATTCTAATTGTTGTGTCTCCCACAGATTTTTTAAAGACTGTATAGAGTGCGAGTTGGGGGAAGATTTAGTTGCCATTTTTAGCCAGGATTGCGACCGCGTAAATACTAGCTCGTTGAATATTTGGCAGAATCGTTAGATATCACGCCCGACAAAATGCTTAGCGGCATTTCATCCATCTTTATGTTCTGAACGCCCACACAGAGAAGCTGGCAGAATCGTTAGAGCGTCCGAAAATTTACTTTGCATTATCCCCTCCCCCTCGTCCTTATATTCTGAGTTCAAATCACGCCGAGATTAATTTTCCATATCAGCATTTACTTACGTTAAGTTCAGTATCGAAAAGTTTGAAAAAAGTTAAGGTGTTTGTTTATTTATTTAATTTTTTCATTGGCCATTTTTTGTGAATATACTATAGATCCAAATTTTTCTCCATCGAGTCCGCATTATAATTTTCCTCCCACTGTCTTTCTCTCATATACCTACATAATTCTCACCTATCGGAATTGCTTTCACTTCTGTCTGCCTTCACTTACAAGTCGCGGACAAAATTAAATTTCTTGTGAATTAGCATGAACATCAGTTACACCCTCCCCTATTACACACACACACACACACACACACACAACTGAAATGGTAAAAAATAAGAAGCGTGCGTAGCGTTACATTAAATGTTCCAAAATTTAATGTAACATGCGTTCTTATAAGTTTGATATTCGAAAATTCGTGATTTGCATTTTGTTTACGCCAGTGTGTGTATGTATGTACACTTCAGTTTACATTAGTGGGTAAAATTAATGATGATTATAATAATTATTGCTGTTTTGTCATGGTTAGTCCTAATCGAGATCTCTGTGGGTATTTTCGTACTTGTGTTGTTAATTACAACACGAAGTTCGACAGCTGTCGAAAAACATTTTTCTTCTTTCGTTTTTTAAACTTATTACTAAACAATCTACTTAACTGTTTTCGAGGGTTAAGGCTGTTTTTTTAATGAAGTAAATTAATCAATTTAACTAACCAAGACGTGTTTATCATCCTTGTTATTTTCAAATAACAAAGTCGACTATAACACCTGTTGCTTTGCCTGTCGTGGTGGTGGTGTTGTTCTAAGTAAAAAGATGTAGGCTTGCCGTGTTTGTTCCCTCTGCCAACACTTGTGCAGTATCTTGTAATGCTTCTAATTACTACATTGCAAGACCAGAACAACCAAACACTTGCATATAGGAGTGTATGTATGCAGTGCAGTGCAATTCTATTTTTGATCAGACCATATTACAAGCATGTCATTCCTGGGGTGTCAAACTTTGTTGAGCTTATTGTTGTAGCCAGGTCAGCACTGATTGAGCAAGACTATGATCAAAAGCATTCCAGTCGCTACCATCCTGTCATTTTAAAAGTATGAATCTCAGTTGTCATTACCCATTTCTCATGACAGCCGGATACAATTAGAAAGAATTTTGGCTGCTTTTCCCAGCAAAACAAAAATGACCACATGGATAACTCTTTTGTTGGATCCTTGTATTATATTCCTTTATGTGGAATGTCCGCTAGAAAACATCGTCAGATACGTGTGTGTGTGTGCGTGTGTGTATGTATATATATATATATATAATAATAATCAGTGGTAGATAAAAAACAACAACAACAAGTCGGGACGAACAGAGAGTTTTTTTTTTTTTTTTTTTGTTTGTTTATATATATATATATACATTGGTAAATTAACCCAAGCGTCAAATACTTACAAGAGATGTGGTAAATATATGTCATAGTGAAGATGAACACGAACAAAATAATTCCAATTTGATAATAACATTAATAAAAGACAAAAAATGGTGTGACAATATATTACTTCAGTCTATAGCTAGTTATAAGTTAGCATCGATGCAGAAGATATGAACATAGGAGACCTGTGGCGTTACACTACCGAATGAATAAGGTTAATTCCGGAGCGTAATACCGCGACAATGAACCTGATGTATAATTAGATTTGCTGAGCAATTAAGCCAATGATAACAAACGTCTTTTTTAATTATTTATTTATTTAAATATTCACGTTCTGATACATTTTATAACTAAAATATACCGGTGTTATTTTATCCAGAAAATATCAACCACGATATTAATCAATATAATTTCTCAAGGATTAGAGACAACTACGCCTGCACGTACTATGTGTAATGAAATCGTTATATTCAACAATGTATAATATCTACATAGATGTACCTCTATATAATAAGATAGGAAGAAGCGATTGCTATTGTTAAATATATATAAATATCTGCGTGCATTTTTATGTAAATGCTTTAGGAGGTTTATCTGGAAAATGTCATATGGGAACAAATCAACTTATCATGTATCCTACAGTGTCAGATAAATACACTTATGCTAAAAAGTTTCGTGCTGCGCTGCATAAGCTATTATCGACAAACTTAAATTATTCATAATGTAATTCATGAGACGGTTTTGACATTATGATGGACTTACTGCAACCAGACATATAGAGAGATATGTGAATATTATGCAATCTAACTTCAACAGTATTTACTTCCCTCGAATACATACAGCATAATTAGCGGTCTCATCACAGACACGTCGACACTGTTCAGGAAGTTAGAGTCAGACCAAATAAAAGAACCATAATAAAGAAATGATGGTAATCAATTAATGTTCCCTATTAATATTTCATAACAAGGCTTTTTTTTATTTTCAACATTACTTTATATCTTACTTCATTTGATCAAATGATTTTGAGATGACGTTAAGAGGATAGCGACCTCAATAACGTTATCATTTATATTTTTTTTTCCTTACGAACATTTATTGGTAATATACATTCTATGCCCATCTATCGATATATTTCTAATTCTTCCTGACCATTACACACACACACACACGCACACACACATACACACAAGCACAAACGCACGCGCGCGCACACACATACACACACGGGCACAAGCAAACATACACATATTACAAATAAATACTTAGAAGAGTATCCATTATAAATATATATGCATGCAATGTAGGCATGATGTAGATATCCCAGACTAAAGGACAGATGGATGAGATCATTCTTAAGCTCTAATCTTATCAACCCGGGCTAGCCCCTAGCCATTGAGTGCTGGCTATAAGAACGATACTCGCCGTAGTTTTATGTAGAAAGTCAGATAAATGCAAATGGGCTTAACGTATTTACATGGAATGAAAAGTCCAGATCTCAGAATAATGTAAAGACTGCACACATTTTTTTTTGTTTTCCTTATTCTGTATTCTGTATTTTGCTTTGTATTCCATGCAAATACGCCCTTTAAGTGGATATGTTTTTTTTTTCTATCTATCTATCTATCTATCTATCTATCTATATATATATCTATCTATCTATCTATCTATCTATCTATCTATCTATCTCTGTCTGTCTGTCTGTCTGTCTGTCTGTCTGCCATTTCTTTCAAATATATGTTTATAAACGAAACATTTTCTTTCGTTATGATGCTAGTGTAATAACTAATTCAAAAAATCAGTTTGTTTAGTAATTAAAAAGAGAAATCTGTAATAATCCTTTCAATTAGAGGCACAAGGCATGACATTTTGAGGGGATGGGTGCTAGTCGATTACATCGACCCCACTTCTCAACTGGTAATTATTTTATCGACTCCGAAAGGATGAAAGGCAAAGTCGACCTTGGCGGAATTAGAGCTCAGAAAGTAAAGACGGACGAAATGCTGCTAAGCCTTTTGTCCGGCATTCTAACGACTCTGCCAGCTCGCCACTTTTGAGAGATCTATAATAATGGTTTCAGAATCAGTAGAATAAAGGAAAAACAAGGAAAAGAAAGAAAGAAAAAAAGAAATGTAGAGAGAAAATAAGGAGGAGGTGGGGGCAGCACATGTTCCAGGACAGGGGGGTATTCAGCCGCACCCCGCAGTAATGACCGCGGCGGCGTTGCCACGGAGAACGGCCAGCGACACTCGCTTCAGTAGCCACTCCATCTCGCAGAGGCTCATATCTCCGGCAGACCGCAGCAATCCCTATTCTGCGGAGAAAGTCTGTGGTACGAGTACCAAGGACACCAGATGTTTCGACGGCTACTGGCACGAACTGATAGCGGCCGGCCTTTTTTCTCTACAGTTCTTCATATTTTTTCATCCTTTCTACCGATTCTGAGGAATCAACTGTCTCATGTCAATTTAGTTTCATTAACAATATATACCTAAAACAAAGAGCAGAATCTACAAATGTATGCTTCCCCCCAAACACCCGATGAATCCCTTTATCACTTTCTGAAAAATGAATATTTTTTAAAATGAAATTTTCCAGGGGCGCAGGCGTGGCTGCGTGGAAAAAAGTTTGCTCCCCAACAATTTAGTGCCGGGTTCAGTCCCACTGCGTGGTACCTTGGGCAAGTGTCTTCTACTAAAGCCTCGGACCGACCGAGGCCTCGTTAGTGGATTTGGTAGAAGCCCGTCGTATATATATATATAGAATATTGTTCGCCAGACCAAACTCAACACTATACGCCAAAAATACTGCTATTTTAACCCCAGGAAAGCGCTCTTTCCAGCTGTTTTTTTGGTGCGTCCCACGCACCCGTGTATTGCAAGTGTCATAGCAACGCTAGTTGATAACATAACCGAAAAGAAGAGTTACATCGGATTATGTGAATGCGACTTCGAACATCACTACACTAACAACGTATCTTCCTTCCAGAACAGGGGCAAATGTAAAGCAACTAAGTTAGCAAACCACACATGGGGTTTGAGTTGAGTTTGAAGTCGAACGCCACACCAGGTAGAAGATAGTCGAAACTTCCACACCATATATCAACGGACCAAACAAATGGAAGCAAAGCGCAGCTGAAAGATCACAGACCCTTTTCACATCTGGGCACTCCACCGCACTGTTAAATTCAAGATCGGAAATTTTCAGCGGATGTAAACAAATAGATAAGTTCCTGTTGGCGAATTGGAAAATACCATCCTCTCCAGATTGACCAGCTGTACTGTAGACCTCTGATCCATACCCATCCATTTAGCTTTATTATTGCTTACGGTCAAAGGGGACCACAACTCTATTTCTGTCCCATTTTTCTTTTTTCTGCTTTTTTTCTATCCGTTTTCCGGTGTTTTCAACTTTCCACCATTTATAGCTACCTTCTCGCTTTGTCTCGTGTTTTCTTACTTTCTATGGTTCAGGTTTTAGCTTATATATATCATGTAATACAATCCCGAGGAGTTCACGAAGGCACCAGACATGTTATTAAAAGCTGTCTGATTTGTTTTTCATAGCGTGAAACTATTAGTAGCTCCTAAAAATATATACTGTGCTTATTAAATAATATTTATATCTCACCAGATGGAGTACTTTCTTTCTTCACGGAGGATTATAATACATATAT